>SNQJ01S0056970.1:92984-108197 GCA_010110895.2 Picea sitchensis
GGCCCTAGTTCCCTCGTCCTCCAAATAGCATCATGTAGATTGGTGGGCTTGAAAGCCTTTACCCAACCCCTCAAGGGTTCCATCAACCCTTCAATAAACAACATCATAAGTCTGGTTGGTTAGATGTCTTGCACCATGACTGCTAGTCTCTGAAATTCTTCAATGTATACCTCTGATGCACCTGTCTGTCTAAGCTATGTGAGCTCTCTAAAATGCATCTTTGGGTCTCCCTGATCAAAACGGTCAAGGAGCCTCTGAGTGAAGTCTGTGTATGCCATGATCTGATTGTGGCCTAGGGTGATCAATCCATGGTACCACCAATCATGAGCTTTGCCATCCAAGTGCATGGTGGCAAACTTGATGACTTCCATCTCTCTCATGGGGTTAAGCTGTAGATAAGTATCCAGCTTCTGTACCCACGCATGTGCTGTCATTTTGGCCGTGCCATCAAAGTATGGAATTTCTATCTTCCCCATCCTTCGTTCTAGCTCATAATTGCTTCTGTGGTTCGGCTTAGGTTTATTTCTGAACTTAAGCTGGCAGTATTGATCCAGGGACATTTGTCTCAGAATTCCCAAGTCTAGCTCGTGGTACTCCCTGGTACACTGAACCATCTGCTTAAGAAAATCATCCACCTGTTCTGGTTGGTGATATGTCTTGCACCATGACTGCTAGTCTCTGAAATTCTTCAATGTATACCTCTGGTGCACCTGCCTGTCTAAGCTGTGTGAGTTCCCTAAAATGCAGCTCCGGGTCCCCTTGATCAAAACGGTCAATGAGCCTCTGGGTGAAGTTTGTGTATGCCATGATCTGATTGTGGCCTAGGGTGATCAATCCATGGTAACACCAATCATGAGCTTTGCCATCCAGGTGCATGGTGGCAAACTTGATGGCTTCCATCTCTCTCATGGGGTTAAGCTGTAGATAAGTATCCAGCTTCTATACCCATGCCTGTGCTGTCATTTTGGCCGTGCCATCAAAGTATGGAATTTCTATCTTCCCCATCCTTCGTTCTAGCTCATAATTGCTTCTGTGGTTCAACTTAGGTTTATTTCTGAACTTAAGCTGTCAGTATTGATCCAGGGACATCTGTCTTTGAATTCCCAAGTCTAGCTCGTGGTACTCCCTGGTACACTGAACCATCTACTCAAGAAAATCATCCACCAAGTAAGCCAAGCCCTGGGGTTCACCTTCCTCACCTGAACCCTCCATTTCGGCCTGTGTTTCACTTGCTTGTTTCTTCTTTCTGCCCATGTATATACCACTGTACCGACACATGCGCTAACCCTCACAGGATGAGAGGATCAGAGCTCTGATGCCACTGTAATGATCCCAAGCCAATTTTTTGCTTGAAACCACTAACTACCACTGTTGTGTTTACTAATTATTTGATGTGCAGGTGGCTATTGATGTTTCGGCCTTAGGGTTTGTTCCAGTTATTTAGATAGTGTTCATACAAGATCTATCCAATACATGCAATATCCCAACCATACTCAAGATATGGAAAACACAAGCATAGATCTGACCTTTATTATGGAAAGCATGAACCTGATACAAGATAGAGCAGATCTGGAATAGTCCTCAGATGGCTCCAATAGATAATAGATATGAGCTGCTACAAAATGCTCCCGATAATACAAAAGATGCCTCCAAAGGCTGAATACAATATGAAGACCCAAGGTGCCAACAATAAGTGAACACCCAACCCCCCTGGGCTGCTGGTACGTCTTGCTGGCTGAAAGGGACCAATATTTCGGCCTAGCTGAAGGAGATGCTCAAATCGTGCCAAACTCCACCAAAATGTAGATCGAGACCAAGGGAAACCCTCCCGGAAGTCTGAAGCTCAAATACTCAATCCTCCTCCACCAATGGTTGAAACCCTAATGTAGCCTGCGCCCTCCTGAAGCCCTGAATAGCTCAATAAGTCGTTATGAATGAAGGACGCCTCCAAAACCTCTGAAACTCTCTAGAATGGTAGATCGGGCCGTGGAAACCCCTTAAGAGAAGTTGCAGGTCCAGATTCTAGGTAGAACTCCCTAGATCTGAGAAATAATGAATCACAAGACGTCCTCCTTGCCTCAAGGCCGTCCCAATCTGTAACTGAAGATCTGATGGTGATAACTCTTCAAGAAAACCTCCAAAATGATGGTCAAGGACCTGGAAATAGAACCCAAGTGCCAGAATACCCCCAAGTTCTCTTGATTGGCTGGATCGAACTCTTCTTCAAGATATGGTGCGCCCCTGCTGGAAATTTATGAACAGTACGGCCCTGCTGCTCTCCTGAATCGATAGGTGGATCTGTGATGAGTGTAGAATGGTGTGGGTGTAGTATTTCATCCCCGAGACCAAGCTTGGAACAAGGTGAGTGGGTCTTTTACCACTGCGTTTCTCACAAGGGTTTGTGACAACAAAACCCTCAAACTGTATGCTCAAGAGAAATAACAAGCAAATACCAAAATCCAGAATGCCTAAGAAGTGCGCCCTAGCCTTCTCTTTATACTTTTTCTTCTATTTTCCTGTTGAGTTAACTTAACTCCTAGAGTTAAACCTAACTCCAACTCCAGCGCTTCTATTTCTTCATTGAGTTATCTTTTAACTCTTTTTTCACTTTTTTATCAAGTCAACTTAAGAATATAACCTTAGTTTAGTTGACCCTTCCCCTCAGTGTGAGACTATGGCCTAGTGGGGACACCTAGACCACTAAGTCTTTCAAACCTCTTCGTCAAGAGGTGGGGGACATTACAGGGTGGGGTCATCTTTTCCCTAGGAGGTGATCAAGGAACAACCTTTTCCTAGAGCTTGGGGGCGGTCACGAATAACTAGGCGGAAGCTTATGCCCTTTTACAAGGCTTGTGTTTAGCCCGAAAAAAATCAATTGCATCTCTCTCAATATTACGAGATTCGAAAGTAATTCTTTCCCATCTTAGAAAGCATTCTCTGCCCAAGGATATGAAACTCAAAAATATCTTCAATAGGATTTATAATGAATTGGAAAGTTAGATTGATATTCAAATCTTTCATGTGCTCAGACATAATAATACCCTTGCGAATGCTCAAGCGAATCTAGCAATCCAAGAGCCAATGGGAACTCTTCGCATAAATGATCGAGTTCATTATGTTCATATCCCCCACTGATCTAATCTCTCCATCTTGGCTAATGGGCACACCTTCATTTAGTTATTTAGAACGTAAGTGGCATTGGCCTCACTCCATCTCTATTATTATAAATGAAATACACCATAGTCTTTCTCCATCACATCCCCTCAGCAATCGATGGACACGTCAGGCTTGCTCCAAGCACATGGCACGCAGTGAGGAGGTACAAATCCTTAGCCTCCCGCATGTTTTACCTTAATGGTTTCTGCACCGCGCTAGTTTTTTTCTCTCGCATGGATTCTGGTACACATTTGTGACATTTCGTATGCTCCAACATTCATGGAGATGGTACCCTTCCATCATTTTGTTTCGTCATCATCCTGGAAGTTATCCTCATCCACTCAGTTCAATCATAGTTTGTATGTCCGGATGGAGATCTGTAGTAGGTGGGAAATTGTTCGGTGTATGTTTCCATATTTGGCTCAGCCACCTCCTCAGTTGTGGGGGGAGATCGTGGGTACATTTTGGTGCCTATTTCGAGCCAAGACATATGGGTTTGAAATGCATTACCCATAGGATTTGGCATTTGAATTGAAGTCTTTCTTCAACTTCTCAGTTAATTTTTCGAAGCTCTATTTAGGTCGTTCCAAGAGTCATTTCGTCTTCATCTCTGCCACGATGGAAAATCGACAGAGGTGTCACGCCAGGAGCCGCAGGGATAGTACAGGTGATGAATTTGCGAATTTGGAGCACACGGTGCATGTCATACTAATCAGACTTGACAATATTTCAACACAGTTTGTGCAACACATGGAATTGTTGATGGAACAACGCACAAGACAACAAAGAATCAAGGATGAAGTGGGTGCCATTAGAGCAGAGGTCGAGGAGGTTCGTCATCGTCCCGTGCAGTCAGTTTCCACCATTGCTCCCACGGGAGTTTCAGAAGAGGCGTCTTCCTTGATGTTGTCGCGTGAAATCCCAGACTTAAATCGACCACCCGAGCCAGCAGCCTTAGATCTGAACAAGAAATATTTTTAGATCTTTTGTTTTTTTCCTATGTAGTGTTTTTGTATCTTGTGCCTCTACACATTACATCGTTCTTATAGTTGGAATCGTCATGGATTTAAAACTAGACTTAAGTTAGTAGAGGATGGTTCTCTTTTCTTAGTAGCCATGGAGCTTGTTCTCTGCTCTATGAGACTTCTCACAAATTTTAATTTAATATAATTTTTTCTAGTTTCGTTCAAAAAAAATGTATCTTATTATTTTTCCAAAAAAAAAAACATATAAAGGATGGAGTGGAAGACTGAACAAACATCCCTTAGATGGGGTGTCAATGAGTGGGGCCCTAGGCACACCAGGTCACCACTATGGAATGCAATGACTTTTCATCAAGTCAGGAGTTGGGAAGAGATGATCAGATGTCGTTAGAGTTTGATGGTGGTCTCAGTAGGAGGCACATCACCCCCAATTCCAATTATGGTTATGATTCGGAGTACAAGCACATCGCCCCCAATTCCAATTATGGTTATGATTCGAAGTACACACCAGCCAATGGAGTGGGACATTGATTTAATGCCTAAAATTACAATAGCACAGGGATAATTAACGAAGGACGGTATAGAATTGAAGTTGGTGTTTCATTGTTATGTACATAAATATACATAAATAGATATTCATAACATAATAATTAATTAATAAATAATACTTATTAATAATGAAAGGTCATGTCTCAAAGGACATGACTATTGGTTAAGGGCACCCCTACATGGGTATATAAACGAGCCCTCATTCTCAATTGTAATCATTTTATCATATCTTATCTATTCATTTTTTATACATTATTCCTACATGGATTATTTTGTTATATTCCAAGAATTTTGGATAATTCTTGTGTGAGCGAACTTTGTTCGTCTCATAATACAAACTGGTGAGGAATCACATAGCTAATGCAGAAATGATGAGAGTGTTGCCTAAGAGAGGTATTTTTCTACTCACGTTTTGGGTAGAGGCAATGGTTGGTCTGGGGCTTCACCAAAGCATCAATTGGTTTTCTAGGGACCAGGAGCCATGGAACAAAAGAAGGATTTCTCCAAGTAACCCCTCTTATTCGGCTTTGTCCCTGGTTTGGTCACCTTTTTCAGAGTTTTGGTTTTGTTTGTTGAGTGCATTGGATTTTTGGTGTCACTTCAATGAGGAGGGATTAGTATTGTTGTCTAGAATTGGGAGGATGCAAAGGGATCTCTTTCGTGGGATAGCCTCTCTAGTGTGTTTCCAGTGGAATTACATGATGTGGGTGTGGTGTAACCTGGGTTCGGGTTTGTATCTATTTCAGGAAGCATTGATGGGTAAAGGGTCAAGCAGGGGGGGTGCATTAAAGAACAAGGGAAAGGGGAGTGCCTCTTCCTCCCAAACTAGGCAGTCCACGACCATGATGTGTGGGAGGTGAGACACAAATTTATGGAAAACTGCTCAGAGGCTGCAAAACAGGAAGTGGAGGCACTAGAGGAGGTGGCAAGGGACAAATGTCGAATGACACCTAATGAAGATATCATGGAGGGAATTCAAGGATGGATGGAGGACCTATCCATTCCAAAACCCCAGACACAAAGTTTTTTAAGGCAGTAGAGATGTACGAGTTTATAAAGAATTTTGCTTCAATAAGTCTTCCCAAGAATTTTGTTTTTATGAGGTAGGTTGTCTCTATATGTAGTCTCTCTTGTAGTTCATCCTTAACTAACTTCAAAGTGTCTTCCTCTCCTTCTGCATTTTTTCCAAAAATGATGAGATTTGAGGCTCTTTTATTTTGATCGTGTTCTATTAGTTTGATCATTTCCTCTTTGGTGGATTTCATATCCAGTTTACCTCTAAGATTGTTTAAATTATTATTTAGCTTATTGTTGGTGTGCATGCATCATTTTTCCTCACATGCATACTCATTTTCACTTGCATGCATGAGCTAGTTTACTCCATTTTGCATGCATGAGCTAGCTCACTCCATTTTGCATGTAGTTAAGCCTATCATAGTTGGATGACTAATTCTTATATATTGCATTCAATTGCAGTGTATTGTAATGATAATTCATTCATCCTTGGATGATTATTATTCTCTGGGAGGTTAATGAGAATTCATTTGCTTTATTATTCCCTTCTTTTTTCTTCTTTTAAATTGTTATTGTATAACTCTTCTATTATATTATAGATCTTGTAAGTGTGCAACAATTTCTACACTATATTCTATCTCTTTGATTTTGTCTATCATTTCCAAACTTTCCAAGATCTCAATCTCCTCTTCTTGGATCTATTTTTGTTTCTTGTGTTTATTTTCAATTTATTGTAGTTTACTCTCCATTAGTTGCAATTTACTTTCTAATGTTGTTATTATATTCTTTGTTGTTTTTGAATCCTATCTTCAAAAGTTAAGAAGTTAACATTACGCCTTTTTTAAGTCTGAGTAGAATTTAGCTTTTTTTTTACTTCCCTACATTTTTCTAGAAAATCCATGTATTCACATAGAGAATCTAAAGTCATTTTGATAGATCTCCCTAATTTATCAAGTTGAAAACTTTAGCTTTAATGCCGGAAAAAAATGATGTATCACTTATTATCGCAATAAAAAAATTAATATGAAAGGAGATATGAAAAGAAATTGTGTACATGCTATAGAGATAAGATTAGAAGTTTCAATATGATCCTCAATATCATGTAGATATGTCTTAAGAAATCTTTAATAACCTCCCAATAGAACCACATAAACCTTCAAATACATTAATATACATTAATGATATTAGATATTAAAAAAAAAAAAAAAAGTTTTCAATATTCATTTTTTAAAACAAAATTTATTAAATGAACATATCAAATTGTCTCAAATCAACTAAAAAGATATGAGATAAATCAACTAAAAAGATATGAGATAAATGTGTTGGACATTTATCAACCAATATATTAAACATGCCTGCACCACTTAGAACAACACTTAACACTACTATAAGTTCGTCTTTCAACTAAATTAACAACAAAAATACATTATAGTCTTAACTTAAAGAATGATAAAGTAAATTATAATCTTAACTTAACGCAGACTCATTCATTTGTACATGCATGCATAGTCCATAAGATTAAGAGAAACAATAGTGCATAGTTCATAAGAATAAGAGAAACAAGAGTAATAAATTGTAAATAATTCAACAACACAAGAATTTAGGTTGAAAAATCTTAATATAAGGAGATAAATCCACTATGAAAACAAGTGTTGCATCGCAGTTTAGTCCCTGCCATGCAAGTTTTGAAATAAAGTGGGATCAAAGATATAGTGTCTAGATTATAGTGTCAAGTAGAGTGTCAACGGTGGCGAGGTTTCTCTAGTTATTTACAGATACAGTGTTGAATGCTTGATCATTTGAGTTGCAGGTGGCTAAATCAAAATGTGTTCTCGAAACAACCATGCATATAACACAATAATATGTGCCACTGCAGCTCATCAATCTATTGCCACTTTGGTTATTTCCTTTGCTATTAATGATCCAAGGCATTGTTGTATGACGGTAAACATATAGTCACAAAACCTAAATCCAAATGACCCACGCAATGCAACGCCAGAAGGTCGGTACTAGGAACGCTATTGGAAATTTGGAACACACAACTTTCATCACTGACATATACCTTACTAATTATATTGCAACACACGACTTTTATCATGGTACCTTAATAACTATGACTTTGTTTTCTTTGCCAACATTTAATGGAGTCTTTATTGCTTTGAATAGAAAGGCATAGTTAGGCCGATAACTATGACCAATATGCGAGACACATATGCCTAGTCAACAAACTGAGATATCAACAATTTGAGTGCATGCAGTAGATTGGCACATGTGGGTTCTGGCTATGTGTAACAGATGGATGTTTTCCTAGCCAGCCAAGTGGTTAGCGATTTGAATCATGTTTATAACATATGTCATGAATCATGTTTATAACATAACATATGATGTTATATTATAACATATGTTAAGCTTCGGGGGTTAACATATGTTATATTATAACATATGTTAAGCTTTAGGGATCAACTAGGCTGAAGTTATTAGGGTCTGTTTTTGTATTATAATTACCAAATCGCGTTCTCACGATGTAGAAGTCCTAGTCATGTAAATGAATAGGGTAGTTTTCACCGGCAAAGATATTCTTTCCCTTTAGAACTAATTGCACCATTGTGTTATATTTCAGCACTTTCACTTTCGTGTCTTTTACACACAAGACCACATAATTTTTCTTATGCTTTGTGCAGTATAATTGAATTGCAACGGAGGGTTATCCAGGAAGTTCTTGTGAATAATCCTTTGAAATAGTATGCGCATTGACACCGTTGTCGGCAGAACAAAAGAAAAGTTGTTCATACTTGTTTCAAATCTTGTACTATTGTTAGGTCTCTTTTCCCTTGCCATTGTTCAGTAAAATGAATCTATCGCTTCCAACTTTGCAACTTCAAGCCATGAACTTAGATAGTACGGGAGAACAACAACCAACTAACGTAGGAGGAAGACAACCAACCAAGAGATGAGAACGAGTGCTCATTTAGAGTAGAGGAGTGTTTTTCATATCACTATCATACTTTGCCTTCTATCTTCACAAATCAGGAAAGCACTGTATTAATACAAAAACGGGAGGATGCTTTGACATCCATTAAGGATCCAACAACCAATATTGTAGTATTCCTGAAATAAAATGGGGCGTGAGAGGATCCCATTGCTACAACCAAGGACACTACACCATTACAGGAAAATACATTATTTGAAAATCTGTTGACTCCCACAGAAAAATCCATTGTCGAGCCATCAAACCCTGCATATAAAATCCGTGACACCAAGAATCTTGCCAATCATGCATCCATTCAAGAGGAGGAGAAGCCCATTACTGTTCAAAAGGAAACCACATCCAAATACACGCAGGTATGATTTCTGCAATTTACACACTACATATAATTTTCTTTCCTGAAGTGGGGAATTTTATTCATTCAGTTTTACGTTTTTTTTTAATGATTAACTACATTCTATTTTATATAAACTAAAATAATATTTTTAAAAACTATATAACATTGTCGTGTACTAAAATTCACTGATGACAATGCCAATATTATTAGTCCCTGCCGTAGGCATAGAGGGACTATAACAATCGATAATTCGTTGACCTAGTATTAATTTGTTCGTTGACCACAAATATTTGCAGAATATCTAATGTTGGAACTAGGGAACAAAAAACATTTCTTTTTATATAATAAAAAGTACCATGTATGTCATGATCTGATTGGATAATCTTTATATAATAAAAAGTACCATGTATGTCATGATCTGATTGGATAAAAAGATTGGTGTATCTGATACGGCTTCGCTATTCCTAACAAGCCTATATGAGCATATCCAAACTTTGATAAGATAATTGCCTTTGAATCATATATTTTATGCATTTCTTGAAGTTGAATTAATGCTAGCATTAGTTCAATGTTTTTCTTAGCATTTTGCTAGCTAAATTTATCCCAATGTTTGATATGTTTTTTTTTTTTTTTTTTTTTTTTTATTTTATTATTATTAAGTATACTTAACGACGTGAATCCCGCCACATGCATTCTTTCTTAAAACATTCTTTCTTAAATGTTTACAAAACACGAGGCCCTTCGATGGTCCTAACAGACTTAAATGTTTACCTAACAAGCCTCGTAGCCTTAAATGTTTACTTAACATGTATATCACAAACAGATCGGAGATGAAAAATAAAATAAATTTGAATAATTAATTGAATAAAATTTAACAAAAAACATTATCACATTAATAATGAATACTATATTTAATATCAATATTACAGGATAGATATCATAAATTTAATTATATTTATGAATGGAAGTAAATGGGTGGTTGCAAAGTTGAAATACATGTGGTATCCATGCATAATTTAGTATTCCCTAATTAGTTTTATTTGAAATTTATCAAAAAATATAAATGTCTGGTACATCAACAAAGGTTCATGGTATCACATTTTCCATTTTCATTTTTCCATTGATATTCTATAAATTACTCAATCTCATGCATATGACGGAATTGTTAAGTAAAATGTGACCATGACGAAGTGTTGGGTGCAAATGTATATATCATGGAACATGTCGACATGAAAATGAAACATGTGAACTCACGACTCCGCAGAATCTTCGTAATTGTTGGGTAAAATGTATATGGCTGAAGTGTTGGCTGCAAGATGTATATCAAGGTAATGTCGGACATGAAAATTAAAATAAATTTCACCTTTATTATCATAAATAAAAATCAAAATTCCAAAATCTAAATTTACATTTAAAAAACGGCTAAAAATAATATTGAATAAAATTTAAATACTTGTTTATAATATGGTGTAAAATGTATATGGCGGAAGTGTTGGGGAAGTGTTGGGTGCAAAAAAAAAAATAGAAAAAAAAAAAAAAAAAAAAAAAAAAAAAATTTCACTTTTATTATCATAACAAAATCAAAATTCCAAAATTCCAAATTTACATTTAAAAAACGATAAGTATATGACTAAATTGTTGGGTGCAAAATGTATATGATGGAAGTGTTAGTAAAATGTATATCACGTATCATGCCGGACATGAAAATGAAATATGTGGAACCCACCAATTCAAGAATTGTTGGGTAAAATGTATATGGCTAGCGTGTTAAAAGTAAAAGTATATCAATGAGCAAGTCGATATGAAAATGAAAAATGAAAATAAATTTCACCTTTATTATCATAAATAAAATCAAAATTCCAAAATTTCAAATTTACATTTAAAAACGATAAGTATATGAGGGAATTGTTGGGTGCAAAATGTATATGATCTAAGTGTCGCAGTAAAATGTATATCACTAAACATGTTGGACATGAAAATGAACATGTGAAATCAATATTCAATGTGAACCCGCCACTCCAGAATTGTTGGGTGCAAAATGTATATGGCTAAGTGTTGGGTGCAAAAGTATATCACTTTAACAAGTCGACATGAAAATGAAAAATGTGAAAAATAAATTCCACCTTTATTATCATAAACAAAATCAATCAAAATTCCAAAATTCCAAATTTACATTTAAAAACGTTAAAAATAATATTGAATAAAATTTAAATAATTGTTTATACTATTCATTAAGTAAAAAGTGTTATAGCATTATATAAATTACTATAAATCTTGGTACAATCTTATGATATTCTATAAATTACTCAGTCTCATGTATATGACAGAATTGTTGGGTGCAAAATGTATATGGCGGAAGTGTTGGGTGCAAAATGTATATCACGAAACAGTCTGGACATGAAAAATGAAAAATGTGAACCTGCGACTCCCAAATTGTTGGGTTACATGCGTTATGTATTAAATATTTCATGTACTATCAAACTTAGATACTAGGAACCTTCATTGAAGTACCAAACATTAATATTTTTTTAGAAATTTCAAATAAAACTAATTCGGGAATACTAAATTCTGCATGGATACCGCAACTTGCAACCCACACATTTACTCATGTTCCAACCTGGCATGGACTACGCTTCCATGCAACACTTGTTTTTAATATTTGACATCAAAACAATCCAATCATTTACTAATATTTAAAAAATATTTAAAAAGGCCACCACGAATATATGGGAAATGGCGTTGAAGCTTTGTTGTCATCGTTGGAGAGTGCATGGCCACCAAGTGTCCTTTTGTACAGTCGTACATGTACCTTCTTATCCTTTGTTTTCAACGCAGGAGCCTGGTTGATCTGTTACTGAAGCTGTTGGTCCCAATGTTGGACATAAATGTGAAGACCCATTCTTTGGATAGGACTTCAACAACCAAGTTCTGTGTGGAGATGAACCTGGGAGATGGTTTGCATGAAATAATTGATATCAAATGGGGGACCGATCATATTGGGCTTTGAGAGAATTGACGACATGGCTGTAGCGGTTCAGAATCTTTGTGACAAACACACTATGTATGAAGTTCTTGAATTTATTATCTTTGATTGAATCTCATATGCTTTCAAATTGTAAGTTGTTTTTGACAGAAAGGCCTACATGTAATATGTGAATCAGTGCACACCTTTGTCTGCCAAACTGCTTGCGTTTCATTCAGTCGCAAACTACAAGTGCCTTTACAAAGAGTAAGTCAAATGCAAGTGCCTTTACAAAGAGGAAGTCAAATTCTGGAAGAAACAAAATGGTTGGGTGGGGGTCGATTAGAGCAGAAATCGTCTTGACAAGGAGGAGCCAAGCTCCAGAAGAGAAAGAGCGGGTTTAGAACGGACATGGCCCAGGGTCGAGAATTGACTTACCACTCTGGAACTTGAGCATCTCTTTGGCCAACATACCGGCCAAGAAAGAAGAGCTCTTGTTCAGGCCTTTTGTTCCAGGGCTTTATTCTATGCTGAGAATGCGGTCGGTTTGTTTCCTTACCTGCCTGAAGGAGGCTCCTGAAGGACGGGAAAACCTGACTGAGCCAAGCCCAAGCATCTATATATTTGAAACCAGAGCAGGGTAGACATTGTTGGGTGTGTCAAAGAAGATTAACAAGTCAGGTGTCATGTAGCATTCCCATTCCCAAGAGGTAGGGGAAGGTGGGAGGGAGCTCGTGACGTTTTCATTCTCTTTGCAACAATATATGCCCAAGGGAGCACATGAAGTGTTCATCGATGGTGGGAGGGAGCGCATGAAGTGTTCATTATCTCTATAGTAACCAATGTCTAAGGGAGCGCATGAAATGTCCATTCTCTTTGCAGCAACCAATGTCCCATTTAATTATTCAGGGTGTAATGCAATTGGATCAGGTAAATCCACTACCCACTATTTATTAAGTTGGTTCACACTAATTTCCACTGCTTCCTGGTGAAAAGCATTGCCGAAAGCAGGAAAAACGCCTCTTTCTTCTGGTTGTTGCTCCTATGTTGCCATCTTTTGATTGATTTTCTCTTACCAATCTAGCATTAAGTGATTCTTTTAGTGATTCATTGCTCTTCACAGTTACAAGTAAAGGTTTAGGATGCTCTGGAAGAGTGCAAAGGAAAGTATTCAACATCCGAATGATCTGCCCAAAGTTAGGCCGGATATTTGGGTCCCCAGCCCAACAAGATTGCAGAATAAATGCAAGATCCTCAAGTAGATCATCAGGAAGACTAGGTCTAACTTATTGATACATGAATATCAATAAAATGCATGCATCAAATTGTGTCATTACTAATCAAATTGTGTCATTACTAATTAGACAGTATAAGACCAATGAAATTGAGAACGAAATGAAAAGACCAATGAAATTGAGAACGAAATGAAAAATACGAGCTTGTCGTTTAGCTTAACCCTTTGACTGGAATGTTCCTATAAAGGTAATCCTCAGTTAATACTCGACTGCTTGATCTAGTGTTTATAGGTTTCCCAAACAAAAAGTAAAGCTTGGAAACAAAAACTCTACAAAGTTATTGCAAATCTATGTTTTGTGTTTTTCTTACCTTAAAAGTTGTTGCATATGCTGCCTATAAGTTTGACATACCCTCAAAGGGCATGTGGTTAGTTATTAGTTCCCAAAGAACAATAGAAAAACTATATACATCGACCTTAAGGTTGTAATGTTTTTTTTCACTAAGCCTTAATGCAACAACAACAACATATTTCATCCATACAACAATCAATGTAGCATTTAGCTGAATATGTTAGGGTGCACTTTTCAGGGATTTATGGTTCCCTGTACATGGATGCAGGGTACTCATGGGAGCCAATAGAGTTTGTACATGGATGCAGGGTACTCATGGGAACCAATAGAGTTTTGTAGTGAAAATTAGTTAGTAGACACAGGAAAGTGTGAAAAATCCAAACTAAGGCAACAACATATAATTGAAAGTTTTCCACAATTTTAAGATGCAATGACTAAATAACAGGAAGCAAGATCACATATTTTATACAACAAGGTAGAAAGTGCTTTTGATAAGGTGGAGAGGAGTGGGGAAGGCATAATAAGTGCTCACATTCAACATTTATGCTGATATTTTAATGGAAATATGTATTTGACTTCCCAACAATGACATGCCAAAACACAGACCTGTCAAATTATAAACTGCCAAAAGTCTGGTAGAGAACAATCTTAACCAAGACAGATTTACAAGATATCACACCCTTGCATATGGAATTTCTTTTCTCCTCTCTGAATTATTTTTCCAGTGTCTAAAATCAACTAGAGCTCTAATGTCTAACTTGGCTCTTAGGATGACAGTCCATCCAGATATGAACTCAGATGCAAAAATTAAAACATAATGGATTTCTCATTTGAGGAAAATCACAATGAAATTAAATATTATGGTTTATCAAATCAAACACCTTCCATTAGTTGTAGAGGTTACCAAAACGTTCTCTCTTGCTGCAATCATGTAAACATGTTAACATGAACAACATAGATGATTCGAAAGAAAATCGAGCATGCACTACTTATGCTCTTTAATATGGTAAAATACCTGATTGTATTGTCCATGAACTCTGAAACAAAAGAACAAAAAAAACTCCAATTTCTTTGCCACCAGACAACTATTACTAATCTCTTTAGACATGATGTATAGAGCCCAAAAGGAGTGCATCTTAAAAGGCTTTGTATAGAATAAAATCTCACATTTTCAAGCAATAACTGGTTAGAAGTGAACCTATTCATATTACCAGGCTTTAGATCCTTGTGTATAATCCCACTAGCATGTAGACAGTCCATTGCTTTGTGCAATGTCAAGTGAAAAAATTATTGCAACATGGAGATCGATTCGATTGGGGCGTAAACTCATCATGTACTTTCGAAGTGACATGCCTGGAAGCAATTCGGTAACTATTGCCTACAGACAAAGTGAATGCTTTGAGGAAATTGATATGTGACGACGAAACATTCTTCGGAAGAATATCATCTGTGATTAAAAACTCTTTAATATCATCTTAAAAAGTACCACTTGTTGTAGAATGTAGCTGATAAAAGAGCCAAACACCAAATCCAATTGATAGCTAACTTTCATGGTGGTGGGGGAAAATCCGATTAGATCGGATATGGAAAATCATAGAAGCAGTGATGTGCGGATATGACAGGTTTTTCTAGATACAAGG
>SNQJ01S0056971.1:21799-33318 GCA_010110895.2 Picea sitchensis
AAAAAATCATAGGGACATTAAATCTTCTTTCTCTTTGAACAACTTATTTCGAAAGACTTACAATTATTATAAGTAGTTAATTGTCATCACTATTAACTTCTACAAGGTTTATGTTTTCTAGTTATCAATACAACTAACTGCCATTATAACAGATTCTAGCTCTGATTTATGCCATACTGCACAGTAATCCTATACATAAAGGTCAAGGGTAACTTCGTTATACCCTAGCCTCTCGGATTAATAACATATCTAAAATGAGTATAAAGGTAGTAGGAACCCCATTAGTTTTATAATCTCTCCACATTCTAAACATTGACATGTATATACATTAAAGTCCACTAGTATTATAATCCTTTCCATATATGTGTTTATATTATATATAGGACCCTTTGTATTATACCCATTTCTATGCATAAACCTCCATGTTAGAGTACAAAATACAACCCCATTCAAAATACAAAAATCCCTACGCATAGACATTTTTCATGTCATATAGGGTCTATACAAATTTGAGTTTAAAGAATGTACCTTTAACGATAATGTTACAAGCCTTAACATAAAGGTGATGTTACATTATACTAACTGGCTGAACAATAGGCCTCGTGAACACTGGTCGTGATTAAACTTTCGATCATTATTAACACAGTTTACCTTTCAAAATTGTTTAATGATAACGAACTGTTAGTCACACCTTAACTGGACGATAAAACTAGACTTGATAATCATGTGTATCATTCCCTAATGGAGTTGTCCTCTCTTGCAATAACTCGGTATGAATTCGAAAGGGTTTTGTCAGACTTGAGTTGAAAACCTCTGTCTAGTCCATTAATGGATACCTACGAAGGGTAATCCCCGAGGATTTCACTAGGCCTCATGTTCAATGCAAATGTGCCACCTCCATCCTGTCACATGGTTAGATACAGTCTTCGTACCTCCCACTATTATTCTGCGCAATGATGGGTTTCTAGGAATATTGTTCCATCCTCCTTTTTCTCTGAGTCTTCTACGTGATACTTCAGTGCTAACCCTGTGACTCTCTTCAGTGAGGAAGGTCGACGATCTGTAGATACTTACTTAGTGTAACGCAGAAAAAGGCTACAAGATCGCCTAGTAAGTCCATGACAAAATGTTATGCTTATGCTATCTGTAGTCATGTGATAAATTTTCGGGAAGTTTTAATCGTAGTGATGATGTCTCTACAGCTATTATCCTTTACGGTTTCTGGTTAAGATTATACCCTTCATTGTTCTTTAACTCTAACTGTATTTCCATCCTTGCCCTGTGTGAGATATGTGTTTCCCACTCATGGTGGTTCAACCCTGTCTCCTCTTGTGAGGGTAACCACCCATTACATAGGATTTTCCATTGGGGTTTGTATGTAGTTTATCCACATGTGATTTAGTTACAGGATTCAAGATATGTCTAGTACATATATTTACAGTTTTGCTTTGTTAGCAGGTATACTATGACCTTTCTCCTCTCTGGGCTATTTAATTGTTTGTTTGACTTGAGTTATGTGCGACATGCTTATCGCCGAAGCCCCATGGTTAAATATTATGCGTGTTTTCTACATAAATATTTAAAACCACTCGTGGTGTTCTGTAAGTGTAAATGCATGCCATAAATCTCTCTGCATTTTCCTATGTATATGTCTTGTATTCATAAGGAAGCGAGGATGGCATGAACGCCTGGACCCTCGGTTCTTAAAGATGATAAAATGTCTCCCTGGACTTATTGGGATTCATTTCATGGTAAATCCACTGTGTAAAGTTATAAGGGAAGAGTCCTTGTGTTTGTAACGAGATTCTTTTCCCATAAAGTGCGTAAGTAGTAACCTGTCTGTGGTAACCTCTTGTTTACTTCTCGTATAATTTATATAGGAAGTCAAGGTCGTAAGACTTTTCTTGATGTGATTAATTTAGTTTCTAGGGTTTACATTCCAGTATATAATTTACCCTAAAATCATTGTTCCTGAAAAATCCATGCGTACTCTTTCGTATTTTTATCAAATCTCAAATATTTTTCTTTTTATAAATGTTTTACTTCTTTAATGAAATGAAAAGACAAATTAAATATCCTAAACTCTACTCTTGATTGTGTTTTTATTTATCGTCCAAAGTAAGTTTGGGTAGTTATGAGAACAGTGCCTCGCAATTTTGTCTTAAATTCCGAATTGGCATTACGCTTCTATGGGCATACTTTATACTGTGTAAATCCTTATTGTTTTGGTTATGCATTGTAGCTTACACAGTTAATAATGTGTTATTTGTTTGTTAACTTCTGATCCATTGATTACTTTTGTTCGGTTACAAGACTAATGATGGGACCCTTGTTTCTAATGTGAGGGTACCCATCATTCATTTCAAGACCCACTCATCCCCTTCAGTCTATGGATAGTTTTCTCAATGACGCAGATGGGAGAAGTACCCACGCCAACCTCAAGTTAAGTGTTCACTCGTGTAATTAAATCTGTAGTGTTTTCATTTCGTGAATTCATTTGGAACATTACTCTATCTTTGATATTTAATTTTCATTGTTCTGTTTCATAACTCTGTTACTGATATTCTTGGTCCTCTCTTGCAGGACTTAATCACTCGGTGTCTTGGGGATTAACAAGGGAACCCTACTCGAAATGTATTCAAGTTCCAACTTACAGCATTGGAAGAACAAAATAACCATCCAGGTTTTGTTAAAGTGATACAGGTTTCACCCTAGGATACTATTATCTTATTAGTTTCACACCAGGTTCCTACAGAAAACTAGTTACTTGTATCTTCAATCCATGAAGGAAAAGACAGAGGGTCGCATATGTTGCATAGAKTTAAAGACTCATTTAAGCATTGTGTCGACTCTGCAATTGGTAGCATGTTTTTTTTATTTTTTATGACTAGGGGAATCGRCAACGCCGGAAGTATCATACTCGCATGACATAGGGTCGAATCCTGCTAGCTACCTTATAACCCCTAGGGAGAATCTCACATCCCACAAGCACGCCCTCGGATAAATCGAGGTTTGAAATCATGGCCTGCGTAACAAAACGAACGCCTTAACAGTATGTTTGTTGGCCACTAGACCAAACCCCTGCGGGCTAGGTAGCATGTTCTTATGTTATTTATGTCATTGGATATTTTCTTATGAGATTAATACAAGGAGAAGTATTGTAAATTTATGCTAAATTTAATACAGTCGGATTTAAAGGAAAAATATCTATAATAGTCAATAAATATTCTGTGTATTAGATATTCATATAGCATGGAAAATCCGTATGGTAGCAACATACATATATATATGTGTGTTTTGATTATAATATTCACTCAAATTTTCGTTTGGTAAATGTAAAATTTCAACATTCTTCAAACGAATATCTATACATACAGATATAATTATAGATATGGTATAGATTCTACTTATCACGATAATACTTTTGTTCAGAAATCTATAAACGCACACACCGTTATTTCCTGTAGATCTATACTTAAGAATATTCAACTTGTAGCAATCTGAAATAATTTTAAACATGTTTATACTCAAATATATATTCAAACTTATGCCAAGTCTTCCTAATATCAACGGTAAAATCGAACTAATATCTGCTTCCTATTGCAGAATTCATAGGATACATAATTCGAATAGTAAACTTTTACACATTCACTAACGTCTATCACACACTGTAGATTTCTTAATTCTACTCACTGATAAATTCAACTGTAAGGAAACATAAACTAATTCTACAATTCATTTCATTCTTCCAACCATTATCCAATAAAACAATTCAGGAAAAACCATAGACAGGAGTACATATCTGAACAAAGTGTTGGGAAAAAAATGGAACAACCGAGTTCCACCCAACCATAGAACATAATAGCCAATCTACTTGCTCCATTCACCCCCTAGCCTGACCATGAATCCATGAGGGCGAACCCGAAAGCTCCTCTTTCACAGTAGTCCTCTTTCAGATCAGAAATCCTCCTTGCCTCACACTCAGAAAACAATGCTTATATCAACAATTGATATTTATTTTCCCCTAACATACTAGGCAGTGTTCTGCCTCCTCCCATATTCTATATATGCAAAAGCATCTATGCCTAGGTCTTTTCCCCTTGGGAATTTTTCTCAGCTTTACAAATCCCTGATTTTAAGGGGCTCCCAATGGCCAAATTCCTGATTTTTCACTTGTAAAATTCATCCCTAAGGTATTTCAATCATGTTCCCCACTCATGGAGTCATAGTCAGTTGATTTCAACCTAGTTGTTCCATTTGTCTCTCAACAAT
This sequence comes from Picea sitchensis, assembly GCA_010110895.2. Taxonomy (NCBI): domain Eukaryota; kingdom Viridiplantae; phylum Streptophyta; class Pinopsida; order Pinales; family Pinaceae; genus Picea; species Picea sitchensis. The sequence goes on from SNQJ01S0056971.1 coordinate 26,072, forward strand.
AAATATAAAAAAAAAAAATGTTTCTTACAAGTGTCATAGTCAAATATTTTGTTGGGAAAATCAAATCTTTGCCCAATAGTCATAATAATAAATTACAATTAATCAAATTCCAATTTTGGAATTTCCATAAATGGCAATAATTTTCCAAATTTGAATTTGCCAAAAATGGAAATAAATTCCTAAGTGTATTCAGGCTTCAATAATAAATTATTTTTGGGGATATTACAGGTAGCGTGCTCATCCAGAGGAGAAATGAAGGATGAAGAGACGATGAATCAATTTGATTAAGAGATGATAGTAGCTAAGAAGGATATTAAACCTACAATCCCAAGCCTATAGGATGCTACAGCTACTATGCACTCTATTAGTTTTAATGTTTTTTTGCATAATTAGACTTTTAGGCATTTACTATAAGGTATATAGTACTAAGGAATTTTGGATTATTTTTTTTAGAAGCCAAGCCATTTTGTATTGCGGGATTGTAGTAGGTCTGGTTGACTATTGTAATGCAAAATATTTGAAATTGTATGTAAACAATAGTGATATTAAACCAACTACAATTTTTGTTGTAGTCTTTATATAATGTAAATTTCCTAGTTAGTGTTACAGAAAAAACATACACGATACATTTTATAAATCAAACAATATCAATATCAACATGATATGAAAATACATAATATACATGAATGAATGATACTATCAAAATCAATACACACACACACACACACACACACAAACTTCAAATATGTCAAATATGGTATGTCAGATTTAAATGAGTTAAACATCTCAAATTTACTTTAAAATCAAAGAAATAATTAATAATATAAATAATTAACATACACCAAATATATTTTATGAATAAAACGACATCAATATCAAGATGATATGAAAAGGCATAATATATGTGAACACTAATATTATATTGATATATGCCAAATATACATAACATGTCAAACATACATGTAAAATATACATCACAATAATAAAATGTATACATGGCAATCACTATTATAAGCTAAGTTCACCACTAGAGCTAAAATCATTATTAACTTTACCACCATAGCCAAAGGCATCAATAACTTTGCTAAATAATAATGTGTAAAGTAGTATTTGAGGAGGAAATGGTAGTTGATCTATTGCTAGAGGAGATGGTGGTTGGTTTATTGTTGGAGGAGGAGCATGTAGTTGGTCTATTGTTGGAGGAGGAAATGGAGGTTAGTTTGATGTTGGAGGAGAATATGGTGGTTATTCTAGTTTTGGAGAAGATGGTTCTCATTTTTCTTGCAGAGGATATGGTGGAGGAGGAGCAGGAGGCTGAGGAGATGGTGACCAATTTTCTCATGGAGGAAATACTGGAGGTGGTTTTCTCATGCATTGATGGAAATTCTTGAACCTCTTGAGTAGGTTGAGGGAATTGATAACATGACACATCAATAACGTCATATCACAAGGAATGATCACCCATATCAATGCAAGATCAAGGTCCCACATGATCTATGTAGCTCATGTAGAGACCACTCCATGGTGATCCACCAATGCACATATCTAATCCATCACATGTTGATGGAATTTGTGACCTGGCCTATGTGGAACATCGTGTCTTTTCACTTGAGGTGACTCATTTTACTCATCCATATCCACATCATATTAGGAAGGTAACTCCCCAATATATGTCCCAACATTTGTAAAATATAATAATTAGAAAATGTAATAAAAAATCTTATAATCAATTACATGTGCATTAAATAAGAAAAAACAACATGCAACTAGATTAATAAAAATATATAACGATAATATTGCCTCTCACATTTGGTGGCTTGAATGGATAAAATAGGGTGTTCCAACATCCTTGCTAGTTTTTCCTTGCATATGGGTATTGTCAAAGATCAAAGATTTGTTTTTCCTCACTAGTTAACAAATCTATTACCTGAGAATTGATCGGCCTATATGGTCACTCCCCTTGTTCCCTCTTGGGAAAAATCTACCCCACATGTGCATATGCATATCCTACATCGACCTAGGAAGGAGTCCATGGAATTTAGGTCGAGTCACTAAAAATGTCTCAAAAAATAAAGTAAATAAGTTTGAAGCAAGGGGGAAGATAATCCTCCTATGAAAAACAACATAACAGTGATACAAAGAAAAACAAAACTATCACAAAAAATGGTAGACCACCTAATCATTTTGGGCTTATGAACTTGTTGACACTTGAACCACCATATTCAATGGTATTTTTATCCCTTCTCATGAAAATACAGAAGGATTTCCACATATGGATGGAAATATATATTCAAGATCTCAAATGGGTATTTCATGAAATCTCAGTTTGCTTCTTGGTTTGAGAGATATCATCGATTGAATCTCAGCATGTATTTGACCCAAGGAGGCAATGCATACCACCATATTCAATGATCATTTTCTCCCCTCTCAGGAAACTACAGAAGGAGTTTCACATATGGATGGAAATATATCTTCAAGACATTAAATGGGTATTTTGCATAATTTCATTTCCTTTCCTGGTTTGAGAGATATCATTGATTGAATATATGCATGTCTTTCTTCCAAGACGGTTGCGCATCACTGGCACTTTAGAAATATTTTTCTCACTCCATGCACCACCTCAGAACAAGTTCCATATACCGATGGAAATATCTCTTTAGTAGCTCAAATGGTTCTTTGACGGAATTGGATTTCATCACTTGTAGCAGAAGTTATGAATAAATTTGTAGAAGGAGATTCAAAGCCTCCAAATTCATGATTTTTCCATTTTTTATTAATGTAAATGGTTATGTGTCAACCACACAAAAACCTTCCCTTCATTGGGACTTATAACATTTTACTCCTGGGTCTCTTTGTAGCATGGGTGAAATGATGGGGCCATCATTTTCTAAGCGGGGAGGAATGATATGAAGTTTATGGGGTATATGGTCTAAATTTGGATGCAAAATGTCATAAAGCTATAAAGCTAATAGATTGACCATGTAGATGCCCACCTCCTCATTAATTAATTGGGCTAATAGGTTTCCCATATGGGTCAAAGAGATTCCCACCTATCCATTATTGTATTGAGTTTTATTTTCCACTACTTAGTTAGTTGGGTAGTTAGATCTATTATTATAATAATAGAGCCTCATTTAATGAGATCTTTACATTATTGTATTGGGTTTTATTTTCCACTACTTGGTTAGCTGGGTAGTTATATATATTATACTAATAATAGAGACTCATTTAATGAGCTATTTTTTACTTTGTCCAATGGACCATTTTGCAATTCTATATAAAGGCCTAGCAAACCTTCTAATAATATCAAGTTACTCATTTTGGCTTCTCTCATATTTTCTATTATTAATTGTGAGATTAACTAGCTCATAGTGATTTACTAGTAATTAGTTTTAGAGGTGAGGCTCCTCTCTGAGCCTCACCTCCCAAGTAATTCATTTACATAGTTTTTTGTCCATGCTTATTTTCATGCAATATTGGCCCATCTAAGCTCCTCCTCTCTCAGAATTGTTGGGGTCATGGTGACCGGGAATTTTCCAAAACTTGAGTAAAATACAATATCTTTATAACATTCAGAAACAAACATAGGTTGTCCAACTGAAATTGAAATTAATCCATCCAAAGAATCACCGTTTGTAATGAGCTTACACAACCCTTATCCTTTGACTTCCTTTAAAGGTGTCATATTCTTGAATCTTCGCCAACCAATTTTCCCATTTCCATTCTCTCAAATGTTGATTTAAAAGAATCTTAATAGGAGAATATGAAACATATCCAATGACATGAGAATTTAATATGTAAGTCCGAAAGTGTGCCACTTCCTTTACAAAAGACAGGGATTGTTTCTCCATTTCTGAATATCTTAATTCATAATCATGAAGGGTATTGCTCATGAAACTCATGGGTAGTTCTTTACCCTTGGCATTTATTTGAGTAAGAACAGATGCAACAACAATTTATGTTGCAAATGAATAAATGATGAAGTCCCTCTAGAAGTCTGGACTAATGAGGACTGGAGTTGTGGTAATTGTCTTTTTGATGTTATTAAAAGCTTCATGTGTATGCAAAATCCATTCGAACCATTAGTCCTTTTTCAATAATGAGTTGATCGGCTTCACAATACTTGCATAATTAGGGACAAATATCCTTGCAAAGTTGATTTTACCAAAACATGATTGGAACCCTTTCTTAGATGATGGAGGGTTGAGTTCATTTATATCTTGGACCCTTTCTAGGTCAATATAGATTCCTTCTTTTCACACAATATGACAGAACAATTTACTTTCAGTCACAACAAATAATCATTTCTTTGGATTCAAAGAAACTCTATATAATCTACATCTTTCAAATACTTTCCTCAGGTGATGAATGTGCTCATTTATTGTCTTTGAATGGACTGTTAAATCATCTTGGTAGTCCACCATAAATTTTCCTATCAAAACATCAAAGGAATGATCCATAGCCCTATGAAATGTACCTCCAACATTCTTTAAACCAAAGGAATCCAAGCATATGCATATGTCTCCCAAGGCATTATGAAGGTTCTCTTCGCTCTCTCTTCCTCTGAAACCAATACTTGATTATATATGGAAAAACCATCTAACATGGACATGCAGGATGATCCAATGACTTGTTGGAGGAGAAATTCCATGTTAGGAAAAGGATAATTATCCTTTACACTTGATTTATTAAGATCCTTTAAATCTACACACATTCAAATCTCCCCAAAATTCTTTCTCACAACCATCGGATTTGAAAGCTAGTTAGAATGTCTGATGGGATATATTATTCCATCCTTCTTTAACTTTTCCAACTCAAACTTTACCAATGGCTTCAACTTTGGGTTCATCATCCTTATCTTTTGCTTGACAGGATTTCCTCCTTCTCTTAATGGGATGATGTGATGAAATATTGTTTTATCATATGCCTTTAAATCATCATAACTCCATGCGAACACATCAAGATATTATTTAAAGAGTGAGACTTCATCAACTATGCAATCAACTCCCAAGTTGATATACTTTTGGGAACTATCGGTCCCGATATTAACCTTTCTCGTTTCTTGAACTTTTCAGACCGAGACTTCTTCCAGGATATTTTTAGCATGATCATCTCTTGTAAAAAGAGATTCATACTGAACACAATTCTTTGAAACAACAACAATTTCATTATCCTCATCTTCATCATCATTCACTAAAAAATCTTCTAGGTCTTCATCATTCTCAAATACTCCCAATTGTCAGGTATATAAGGTTAGAATACTCTTTTTACCTGAAAATATGTTTTTCTCTGAACATCATCTAGGTTTGACAGTGAAGCCACCAAAGCTAATGAATTTTCCTTCTAATTTTTATCCCTTGGGATGAATGAAATATTAAAAGAACAAAATGATTCCATCAATTCACTTACTCTTTTGAAATACAATTTGTGTCTTTCCTTCTTAATCTTATATTTCTGAGTAACTTGATTTATTACCAACTCATTCTTTGAATCAAAGCCTCATATTCCGACTCATTATTTGTGCACGCAAATTCAAGTCTGATAGCATGTGGGTGCATAATTTTTTTTGGTCTTGTAAGGACAATTCAAAATCCACTTCCTGAACTTGAGCAAGCTCAATCAAATGACATCCTCCAGTAGCCTGCGAAATGATTATCTTGATTTTCCATGTTCTCAATTTGTTCCATGTCTAGAATAGCATAATTCCCGATACCAACGTCTATATAATCTTCCATTAGCTCATTATCTTTTTTTTTGAAGGAAAATGACCTCCTGGGTTCATGAGGAACCTTGATCATTTCTTTGTCTTTATCTAGAAACATCATGCAGTTTCCATCATTCATTATATATCCTCAAATCATGGACGACCAATCTCTTCCGAAGAAAAATCCATATGCAGGAGGAAGATCCACCACCACAATATTGAAATATGTAATAATATGAGGAGCAACAATGATCCAAGCGTAAAAGTATTTGATTTCTCCATAGGATGGAACCTACCTAGAATCAATCACATAAATGCTTTCGCCTATTTCATAATGTCTAGTGCCACTCATACCCAACACCTCCATTACTGCCAATGGCGTGATATTATTTTTCTTTCCAGTATCAACTAGAGAGTTGTGGACTGCAACATCATGGTTCTCATTTGAAATATAGAAGGGTGGGACTTTGCCTCTCAACTTGATTGCTGATGTCTTTTTCCTTTTCTTTGGGCTTGCGATAATGAATTTGATTCTTCCAGCTGGGTCATCCAACAATTTCAAAATATTTTCCCTCTGTTGAGGGATATTCACCACTTCTGTGAAAGGAAGAGTAATCCTCAGATTATTCAGATAATCAATACCATTATATTTCATCTGGGGGGGGATTTGATATTTGATGTTTATTTTTGGCTCCAGTGTTATTAGCCATATTTTTATTGGTCTCTTTCTCATTCCCCTTTTCTTTATCTTTTTCTTTATTTTCCTCTTTGTCTTTTTCAGAATCATCTTTACTTTTGGACTTATTTACAGATGCCCGTGTTTGGGAAACATTCTCTTGTGAGTCAGGATCATTTTCTCCTTCTTCAAATATATACATGGACGTCTCACATCCATCCGTCTGTACAGGTTCAAAAATTTCCTCTGGTAAATAATCATTTTCCTGTTCATCTATATGTTCATTATATGGCTCATCGAGAACTACTACATTCGAGATTGGTTGTCTGGGGACCCTTTGTATTTGTTGATTATCAACATTTTCAAACCTCACTCTCTGCTCTTGAGGAAGGCTCCACCTTTGTTTTTGGACTGACATTCTCAGATTTGGTACATAATTATCATTCCTTCTCAATATAGTTATTTCATTTTGCATTTCCATGATTGTTCTATTCATTTGTGCAATGTCAATCCTTTTCTTAGTTTCTTGAGCTGCAACAGGGTCTATATTTACATATGGTATGGTTCCCTTGAAAAAACCTCCACCTGTGGCCTGATTTTGACTTTGTCATGACTTTTGTTCTTCATTTCTTCTCGAACTAGAGGCTCCTTGATCATCAAGATTCAGACTACCCATCTTCCTTTGTATTTTTTTGAGGATGATATTAGGGTCAACACTCGTTTCAATCATGATTTCCTCCATTTATGTGGCCTTAGTCATTGATTCCTCTAAGGTATCCATTTGGGATGATCTGATATAAAGTTTTACATTTGGTGGCATGGCATTTTTATAACACCCAAGTATCACTGGGTCATTTGGCCTTTTAT
>SNQJ01S0056971.1:33575-46999 GCA_010110895.2 Picea sitchensis
AGATGAAAGTCACAAACATCTAGGAACAAATCAACATGTATTTTAGCGTCGATTTTTCCATCTCCAAAAAATTCTTTCACAATACCTTTAGGAAGGATTGGGAGCTCATGTTGTTCGCCTTGCAGGTCAAGATGAGAATCTCTTATTCTTCTAGGGTTTTTGTATATTCTCATTCCTTCATTTCTCCTTTCTTCATGTTGTCTTTCTTCCCTTATTTCTTCATGTGGTTCTCCACGTCTTTCTTCATGCGGTTCTTCACGTCTTTCTTTGTTTCTTTCTGCGATTTCCATAATATTTTCCTTTTCGTCAAGAATAACTTCTTCACTTTTTGAAGTATGTAACTGCTTACTTGTGCTTCTAGTGATTGGTCCTTTATATTTGTTCATCTTCAATTTCAGAGTTGTTCTTGTGAACTTCATGCTCGTCTCTCATTCCTTCGGTATTGTCTTTCATCCCTCCTTTGTCTTCGAAGTATTTACATTTCTTCTTCTTGGACCAGTGTTTACCAAGACCTTTCTAATTCTTCGTTGGTTTCGACTGTCATTATTGCAAGATTATATAGATGATTCAGAACACTTCGTTGATTATATAATCCAATTTCTAACTGAGGTTGATTAGCCTGAGGAAAAGTAATGTATTTCAAGGATTCTAAACCAAATTCAAATCTTTTAGTTGATGTCCCCAGTATGGCCGCCAAAAATGTTGACACTTGAACCCGTCAATACCAAAACGACAACCTCACGAGGATATAAATCATCCTGCATTTTTATAGAGGTGGTACTCCTCTTTGGATTATGTTATTATTTAAAAAATTAGATCTAGAAATAATATAGGACCTTGAGATAGTCCATTCTTATACTCAAAGAAAGATAAAAATGAAGAAAAATAAAAGATTTGTTTTTAGAGAATTCCTAAGAAATGACCAGGAACCTCACACATCACACATTGCATAATATAAACACAACTTCCTCGCATCCATCATTGTGAAAATAAATATTATGATCACACATAAAAAATAAAAGAAGATCGTCCAAATGCATAAGAGAACTTTGATAGAGTAAACACATGTATAGATCAAAAGAAGAAAATTATAGACCAATTTCAAATGTTTTATACTCAAAACTAAGAGTTATAAAACACTGTCAAAACTGATCCCGACTTAGTTCCCTTGGGATTTCTAAAAAATAATAAAGTTTGTTACAATGCTTTGAAATTTAAAAAATGTGTTTGTCCAGAGGACTGGGATTAGGGCTCCCACGGACCATAAAAGTAAACATAAACAAGAAATAAATTATAGAATGAAGAAGGTGGGAGGATGCATAGAAACAAGACCTGAAAAGAAGACAAAGATAAATTTATCAGATTTCAATTAAACCTTTCTATTCAAAGAAGTGGAATAACTGGATGAAAAATGATAAGGAAAGCAAAATGTGACCAACATGGACTTATTATGATGGTATCTCTCTCCTTTTTTCATTTTCTTATTGTTTTCCTTTTATTCTCCTCGCTGACAGTTACCAGAACTGTCCCAACTATCATTTCTTATCCTTTTTTAGTTAACTTATCAATTCATCTTTTAAACCAATCTTAGATGTAATTTTTCATGGGCGCAACATTTATCTCATGTCTAATTTTGATATTAAATAGTTCCCCTTCTAAATCTCTTGGGTCATGAGAAATACCATGGATTGATTCTTCAATGTCTTGATTTTTCATAGAGTAATCAATAATCCAATTATAAATTTCTTCTTCACCATACTCAATTATACCATTGAATTTTTCGGCCAATAATCCCTTTAGTATTTCCATGTGTTCATCAAATTGTTGCTTTGTCATAAACATTGAATTAAAGATTAATTTGGGATCTTGAACCTCACTAGTGCTACTTGCTAAGTTTATTTTTGTAAGCCTTATGAATAATTATTCTCTCTTTATTATGACTTCATTTCACGTTTGAACAATATTTCTTATATTTTTAATCTTTTCTATCCAACAAGCATTCAACTGTTTGATTCGACTAGGAGAAGGTAGATATTATTCTCTCCTTTTCACCTCTGTCATATTTGAAACGTTTATCCCAAATGGAAAGACAACATCTATATAAAACCCTTCTTCATTTTTAAAATCATCTTGAAGATATTCATGGAACACATGCGCTCTCAAACTAAAAGAAACAATATTTTTAGAGACTTCCTAGGCCTCTATTACAAGTGACATTCTCTTTTTAATATTTTTCTCAACATAATTTCGAACAACCATAAGCAAACTTGATGATCCTTTGAATTTGACACCTGATGTGGTTGGCTTTATCATTGTTAAAAGAATAGCCAAAATGGGAATATGCATCAAGGCAGTTTCCAATTCTTTGATCTTTTCCTTTAACCTGGCATTTTCAACTTCCAAACCGTCAATAGAATCATCAAGCGCATCCCCAGTTTCCTTATGAATTTTGGAAATTTGGGATGGTCGCATATACTTGAGGTCAACCTCTGAGAGGGATTTTCCTTTCTTATTTCTTTGATCGTTTCTTTCCAAAATTATTTTTTTAGAATCTTTATAAAAAACCACACTCTGAATAGTAAAGGATTCTTCTTCACTAAAACTTTCATTCCCGACAACTTCCAATGCAGAATTTTGTCGAACAACATGCTCCTGTTGTTGTATTCCAAGAAATATCTTTTCAATGTCTGGTTCCAATTCCATATCTTCCAAAGAGAATCTTTGAATATCATTTTCTAAGATATTGTTCTCTTCCTCCTGCAATGGGGTTTTTCTTTTCTTTCTTACAAGAAGTTTGTGGGAACTTTCAATTTTTCAAGAGGGAGGATTCTTGTCTCCTCCTCCACTGGAGCTATTTTTGACATACTTCTTAACTGGGTGGGCCACTGGAGCACTACTCCTGGATGTAGTATTCTTTGGAGTGGCAACTGGAGATTGAGCATTCTTTTCACCGAGATTTTTTCCTTTTTGTTTATAAAGGTCATTTTTGTTGAGTAATGTTTCCAAATCGACAATGTCATGTGAAGGAGTGTTATGGATATTGAATTCTTCTTCTTCACTAAAAACAATATGAATTAAAGAATTACTAAACCCCACTGATTGCATATGTTCAAAAAATATTTTGTTTGGGTCAAAACCTTTGATATTTTCAGCATTTTTAAACTGACATTGTTAAAATGATCTGCAAATTCATCAATTTTATTTATATTCCTCAATACAAATTCTCCAACTTTCCAGCGCAGAGGAATAAATTGTTTTTTTTTCTTTTTTCATGGAAAAAGTGCAACCAGAAATTGTATTTCCTTGCTACCTCTATGATGAATAATTTATCAGGCACATAATACAGAAGAAATGAAGGATTTTCTTTTGAACAAAATATTCTTACTATTATCACTCCAAGAAACTTTTTGAGGTTGTGGATCAAAGATGCTTGGTAACTTAAGGTAAAATTGTTTTTGTATTTTGTATGTGTGGATCAATGGGATAACTTAATTACAGTATGGTATTCAGACAGTCAAAATGAGAATAAAATGAACCAGTACTCTCAAGGATCAATAATCAGATGATATCTTTAAAGTGGGTGAGAAAGCAATGTTTATAAACCAGATACAAAATGTAGGGTTTAATAAGCAATGATAAGAAACTATTAAGCAAGTTATGAACTGACTGATGAGATGACAGTCATTCTGCAGTTAAAACAACTTGAATAAGAGTACAAAAAGAAAGATGAGAATCTGATCTCAATAGAGAGAGAAAACTGTGATTTGTATTATCATATAAAAAATCCTGTTTACAATATAGTATATGTTTGTATCCAGGATCGAACCCCTGGTATGTGAAAAAGATAGGCATTTATAGCCTTTACAAAAAGTCTCAGATCCTGGAAAACTGGATCTGGATTTCTAAATATAGAAAACATAAAACAAAACTAAATACAATAGGATAACTAAAGAACTAGTTCTTATGAATCAATCTGTCTTCAAAGTTTGTCTTCGACATCTGGTATTCATCATTGCTATGTCTCTGATGTGTCATGGAGGAAAGGACACATGTCTTCAGTGGTTGGAAAACCTTCACCAGTTGTAAGTAAGGTGTTAGTTGATCATATGAGTATTCACCTCATATATCTCCTCAAAATCTTGAAACAAAAATATCAAAATTTGGTGATTTATTCTTTGATGTCACTTTATACTTCAAATCACCCAAAAATAGCTCTGCATGGGCTCAAAATATCAAAAATTTCTTCTCTGCGGTTTCACCGGCTATTCCTCCTTAAGATCTGCTAGTTATCCGGTGAAAGCTTTGTTTAAGAAAGGAAAACTCTTTGTAGCCAAACTCAAAACCATTGTTTGCATTTAATCATTACTGAAATTCTCATCTATCTCTGCTAAAATTTGCAAGGGAGTGTGATTAACCAGCCTTGATTTCAACACTTTATTCTTGATCTTCAGACTTCTTGCTATTTTCCAAAGTCTAATGTTGTCTTTGACAATATTCCTCTTTCATTTTTGTTCTTTTACCCTCTTCAAGGCCAGTTTCTCGAAGGCTTCACTTGTCTTGGTGAAATTTTCTGATAGAGTTGCATACCTTTCTTTTATGACTCTTTCAAGAACTTCTTGTTGTTTGATTCTCCTTTTTAATTTCTTGATTATCTTGCAGTCATTTGGCTTTTTCTTGCTGGATGTCTCACCTTCTTCATAGTTAGTGAAACCTTCAAAATTATGTGCAAGTTCCATGGAGTATTTTGTATTATCATTAGTTGGTATCTCCTCCTGCTCTGGTTCTGAATCTGAATAAGGCAAATTTAAAATGTTTGCCTTCTTTACTATAGGTTGTTCTATAGCCGTATCAAAATTGAGTTTCTTTTTAGCTCTCTTTGCCTTTGAACTAGGGCCTTCCTCTTCTCCTGGTGGTATAGGTGAGAGAGCTCTCCTTTTTCTTGAGGTGCTCTAAGGAGTAGGTTGTTTCTTACCCCTTTTCTTCTTTTCAGCTCCAGGCTGAGGTAGATTTTCAAATCCTTTCCAAAAACAAAATGTTGCCAGGTTCTGTCTTTCTGTTTTAATTCCTCCAAAATAATCATTTTAATCGGTCCATAATGACAAAGGGTATTCCTGATGCTGAATGGTTCGGCTCTGATCTTATTGCACACCTTTGTTAGGCTTCTATGAATAAATAAAGATATATTTAGAAGGACCTTCCTTGTGAAGTGATATAGGAGTCTAAAGTGATATACATCAACTTGTCATACCTGCCCTCTATGGTTACATACAGTTGAATGTCTTTGAACATAACTTGTCATTCATCTTCAAGGTAAGAAAAAGGGACACTTTTCTTCCAGGTTATACTTTGGAACTCTATTTTGAGATATGATCTAAAATCCAAGTTCTTGGTTATTGTTCTTTTAAACCAACTTTGACATGTTCTGGGTAAGCCAGTAGCTGAAGCAATGGAAACTTCATTAACTATCAGTTCCAGAGAACCTATTGTAGCTTTCTTTCCATTGTATGACTTTGAAAAAGTCTCTGTTATCACCTGGTGATATCCCTCCTACAAATTTTCCACATAGGTCATACATCCTGCATCTGAGAAATGCTTCTAAACCTCTGGATGAGACTGCAAAAAAGATAAGTGGTCTAATTCTTTCCTCAGAAGTGGTCCTCCTCACTTCCTTTCCATATGCAACTTAATCACCAATTAATCTGTACATGATTGACACAGTAATATTTCTAAATAAGGAAAGGGTTGGCGCTAGTGAAAAGGACCCTGTGTCATCAATTGACATATGAAACCCCATAAATAGAATTTTTAAACACCGTGAGTTTGAAATAAAGAATGATGATTTTGGATTGATTTCAACAGATATCTAATACTTTATTCTCTGGTTATAATGATGATTGGGCATTTGCCACATCTTCAAACCCTTCTCTTTTTACCACACGAAATACATGATCACAATCTATCATGATATCCTTCTAGAACGTGGTGAAAATGTGTAACCACTCATTTGCTTCCATTAATTCACCATGATGATCGTATGACATGTGTCCAGCATGCCCTTTTTGGGTCTCTAAAGTCGTTGGAGAAAAAACCATGTTAATACTTTCACCGGCTTGCTTGTTGCTGGGAATGCCCTTTAGCCGTTGAAACCTGATACTTTCACCGACTAACTTCAACTTCAGAACATATGTTAGCCGTGGAAAAACGTTTTCTTGATTTTTTGAAAAGACCTTTTGAGAATCGATTTATTTTTAGAATAACACCTTATATCCTATGTTTTGACACTTCAAATTTCTAAAACTATATATAGGACCCTATTTGTAACCATGCTATCATATACAAAATGGAACAAATTGACTGATTGATTTTGGGAGATAGCATTTGGCTCCAACTGGGATGGAGACCTCCCTGTGAGGTTTCCAAGAACCTAGTTTGACTTAGTAGCCTTATTTACAACTTAAATTCAAAACTGTTTTTACTCAATATTCCATTGGGCATGGAGTTATTGAAAAAACAAAACAAAAACAAAACTAAAAAGAATATGTACAAATAAGCAGGCTTAAGAAAAGCCTCATGAAAAGTAGAGTTTTAGAAACCGCCCATTGAATGGGCCACCTGATACTTCTTCACCTGTAAGATCTTGGAGGACAAAAGTGTTGTTCTACTGAGATGATGCTATGACAAATGGACCTATCCAGAGTGCATCAAACTTGCCATGTTTTCCCTTTTCTTTCCTTGTTGCATCCCATTTCAGAACCAGATCCCCTGCCTTGAAAATATCTGTGTTAACTTTTCTATAAAAAAATTCTTTCATATTCCTTTGGTGTAACTCTGTCTTTTACAGAAGTTTCTCTCTATCTTATTCTAGCTCTACCAAATTGTGGATCCTTCCAGTTAGATCATTTGGCTCAGAGTCAACTTCTTGTAAAAATTTTGCAACTGGCAGTGCAAGTTGAACAGGAAAGATGGCTTTAGTTCCATATACTAAATTAAAGGGGGATGTGCCAATTGACTTTTTATTTGTAACTCTGTCAGCCCACAAAGCCAATTTCAACTTGGAATCCCAGCCCTTGGTATTTTGTTCAAGAAACTTCTTTATGATTCTGACTAAACTCTTATTTGATGATTTAGCTAAGCCATTTCCCTGTGGATAGTAAGAAGTAGAATGTACTAGATGAATTCCCATCTCTTCACATAATTTTACCAAGTGTTTATCATTAAATGCAACAGTGTTATTTGTGACTATTCTCTTAGGGCATCCAAATCTGGAGAATACGTTTTCTTGTAGAAAATTAATGATGACAGTGTGATTGTCATTTCTTGTAGGAATGGCCTCAATCCATTTGGTAAAATAATCAGTAGCAACAAGGATCCATCTATGCTGATTGCTAGAAGGTGGATGAATCTCACCTATGAAATCCAAACCCCATTGCTCAAAAGGACATGTGACCACAACATGTTTGAGGGGAAGAGATTTTAGCTGATGTTTTTCTGCAAACCTTTGGCATGTGTAACATGTTTTCACAAATTTACACACATCTGAAAATAAAGAATGTCAATAATAACCAACTCTCAAAATTTTATGAGCAGTAGTCTTCCAATAATGATGTCCTCCACACTCACTATTATGAAATTTAGTCATGATTTTAGTTGATTCCTCTTGGTTTTTCACCTCAAGAGTATCCCTGTTGGATTTTTCCAAAACAATATCTTGTCATTTATGCAGAAATTTATGGCCTTAAGCTTTAAAGCTCTCCCTTGTGTTTTTGTCAAATCTGAAGGAACTGTTAAATTCTGCAGAAAATAAATGATGTGACTGTACCATTCACAGTCAGCTAGGTGAGGAGAAACCTGCAAATTATCACTACCTCTGTCTGCTAAAATCTGAATGTTCTCTGCATTTATACCCACAAAATTCATCTCAAGCAACTTACAATTGTCTTGTGCAAGGAGCTTAGCAAGTACTTGACCTTTCACAAGTTTTACTGGCTTGATCTCAATATCAAATTCAATTAAATTTTCTATCCACTTAGTCCTTTTTCCATCTATGTCAGGTTGTATAAGAACATCTTTAACAGAGCTTGAAGGTACATAGGCTATTACCTTGGCTTGCAGAATATAAATCCTGAAGGCTTTTAATGACTTGATGAGTGCATATGCTTTTTTTCCCAATGGTTCATACTTTACTTCAACATCTCTTAAGACTTTACTGAAGAAGGCAACTGGCTTTTCCTGACCATCAACATTTTTCTGCAATAGTACAGTTGCAATTGTATCTTTCGAAGCGAATGAGAATATGTAAAACTCTTTGTCAAAGTTAGGACTGATTAAAACAAGGGATGTCATGATAGATTCTTTGATAGCATTGAAAGAATGTTTAGATTCTTCAGTCCACCTAACTTCATAATTATTTCTTAACATACAAGTGATGTGCTTGGTAAGCTCTGCAAGGCTTTCTATAAACCTCCTGATAAAGTTTATAGTTTGAAGGAAAGATTGAATATCCTTTTCTGATCTAGGAAGATACAATTTTGTAATGGATTCTACTCTTTTTGGATCAATCCTTACCCCATCAGTTGAAACAATATGTCCAAGCAATTTCCCTTATTTAAGTGCAAAATTAAATTTCTTACGATTAAGAGAAATGCCATACCTTTTGCATTTTAGGAATGCCTTCCTCAAATGCTGCAAATGATCTTCATGGTTGCTTGAAAAAACAATTATGTCATCAAGATATATCAAAACAAATTTGTCTTTCTCTCCAACAAATGCATTGTCCATTGCTCTCTAGAAACTAGCTCTAGCATTCATCAGTCAGAAAGGCTTCTTTTCATACATGAAAGTGCCCCGTGAAGTGGTAAAGGAAGTTTTTTCTCTGTCATCCAGATGGACAACAATCTGATTGTATCCGAAGAATCCATCAATAAAGGACATCACACTTGACCCTGACACCTTCTGTAATATGTGTTCCATCTTGGGTAGTGGGTAGTTTTCTTTCCTAGAACACTTGTTTAAATTTCTAAAATCCACACAAAGCCTGATCTCTCAATTTTTCTTTCTGACAGGTACAAGGTTAGCAATCCAATCTGAGTATCTGAGAGGTATAATAATTTTAGCATCCAATAATTTCTTGATCTCTTTTTCCATGGTAGGCAACAACATAGGACTGAAATATCTAAGCTTCTGCCTAAATGGTTTAGTATCTTTGTTTAAAGGAATCTTGTGTTGAATTATCTCAGTGTTGAATTTTTTCAAGTCACCATATTGCCGAGCAAAGATATCAGCAAATTATTTTAACAACTCACCATAATCAACCTTTTGTTCTTCAGACAAATGAGAAGCTAAGTTGACATATTTAGGATCTTGTTTACTGGCTACATTAAACTAAAAGACATATGAGTCCTCTTCATTCTTTTCCAATTTGACAACCACATCATTATTATCAAAAATATTTTCTAAAGGGACCAATCCTTTAGGAATTTTGTTAGTGGACAATTGAACAATTTCATGTGCTCCAATTTTACTTCTGAGCTTTGGCTTCTTAGTTTCTTCATCATGTTCATTTTCCAAATCAATCTGAAAATCTGCAAACTCATCCAATACTACAAGGAATCTGGTGAGTTCAACATCATCTTCAAAAACCTTCCAAAACTTTACATTATCAGGGAGGGATGGCCTATACTTTACTTGGACTTCATAGTTTAATTTAGGAGGTAATGGAGGTATGAAAGAGCAGGCTGAAAAATCCAATGAATCAGCTAGTTCATTCATGGCTCTAGGAACATAAGTAATCTTGAAATCTGTAAAATCATGAATCACTATCAAAACTTCATCTCTATAGGCTTTTAACCTGACATGTTTTTCTTGATAGGACTTATTTACCTGTTGGATTATCAGATCTGCATCCCCAAATACCTACAAATTCTTAATCCTCATATCTTTAGCTGCATTTAGACCCAAGAGTAATGCCTCATATTATGCAATGTTGTTTGTGACTTTAAAGTCAAGCTTAAAAGACAAATGAGTGGTTTCTTTTGATGGGGAAATGATGACTACACCTGCTCCAGTTGATTCTCTTGTACATGTCCCATCAAAGAACATTGTCCACAAATCATTCTCACCTATTTCTGTTGGCTGCACAATGGGCTTCTTAAGTAATAATGAATCTGAAAGAGTGTCATCGATTTGAAGTATACATGACCCCATACCTATTTCCACTGAATAAATTGGGTGATTGACTGGATTCTGATCATCATTGATTATGTATGCAAGCTGATATTCTCTGTACAACTTTTGTTTTCTCCACCAAACACTGGAATTGTGGCATATGATAGATCCATTTGCAAAGTTCCACCAAGTCTTTTCATGAAATATCTAGACAAGAGACATCCAAATTTGGGAGGGATGTCTGCCACAACCACATCCATCACCATGGTTTTCATTGATGCCGAGGTCAAGGTCATTGCCAAATATTTAATAATCCCAAAGAATTTAACTCTCTTAGAGTCAAAAGAGAAAATATCATGATAAGTCTTAGTGATTTCTAGACCAAGTTCTTCCATCATAGCCTTTGGCATCAGATTATGGGATGCACTTGAATCTAAGAGACAATTATGAAAGATTTTGTCATGAATATTCAAGGAAATGTAAAATGGTGGACAACTCTCATCCCTATCTTCAATCATAGGGCCTAGGACAATAGTAGGTTGATTATCTTGAATGTTGAGGATATTAGCAGAGTCAGAAATGCATTTAGGATCAAGGGTGCTCAAAATGTTTTTTCTTAAATGACTCATTTTTCATCAACTCAACTAGAGGGATTGGAATTTTAATTTTTTGGATTTTTGCTTCAAGATTAAATGCTAATGAGGTCTTGTCAGATGTTTTTATCTCATGAGATTGTGCTTTTAATGCAATCTGTTGCTCCTTTATATTTTGTTGATCTTGATTCTGCTGCTTGACAGGTACAAGGTTTTTCTTTTGAGGAGGAGGTGTAGTACTCTATTTTGCAATAGCTTCCTTAGATATGAGATTGTATCTATTTTTCTCATCTACCTGAAATACACCATTTTCATCAGAAAGTTCATTAGTTTGTTGATTTATAAGGGCCTCCTCATAATCATTTTGAGTCAAAAATGATTTTTCCATCTCTGCTTTGACACAATGAATATTGTCTTCTTCAACTTTTGGACATTCATCTTCATCATATTCTTCCATCACAACATTTTGAAGAGGAGCCTTTATCTTCTGATCCTCAATAGGATTTCTCTCTCTCTGCAAAATCTGCACTTGTTGATTATTTCTCCTGAAGTTGTTTGGATTCTGATTGGAATTTCTATTTGTATAATCATAAGTACCCCTTCCCTTGGCAGGCTTCTTATTTCCAATTTTAAGTTTAGATATATCAGAAGTTAAAGACTCTAACATTTTAGCCATCTTGTCTAATTTTGGATTAGTATTGGATGAAGAAGAAACTTCATCTCTACGCTTTCTTCTATCAATGTTTCCCTTTAACTTATGAGCAACCAATATATGTGATTCCACTTCAAGGGAAGAATCTTGCATCAGAGATAGTGTAGGTGACTTTCTTTCTCTCAACAACAGACAAAATTATGAATCAAATGAATTTTCATATGTGATTTTGGCAGAGGTATCTAAGGTCTTTATCTCAGCTGGTATTTTACTGTACATCCTATTGAACCTTTTAGTGAAATCAAAGACTGATTCACCATTTTCTTTCTTTAGATTTCCAAATTCAGTAATATAGTACAAAAAGTCTCTTCTATCACCCCAGTGCTTCAAAAAGATATCATCCAATTTCTCTATGTCAGCTATTGAACTAGTAGGAAGTTCTTTGAACCACTTCCTGGCATGGCCATCTAAGCTTTGGACAAAAAATCGGGTCCAAACATATTCTTCCTCAATGTTAAGGTTTTTTGCATAACTGTAAAAGGCCTCTATATGTTATTCAATAGTCACATCACCTTCACCTATGAATTTGGGCATGTATTTCTGATAGTCTCCTGTAGGCATGGCTTATACTGGATTTGACAATACTAATGGTGCATACCTAGCAGCTAGGATTTGTTGCATCTTGGTCAATGGAGGAGGTGCAGCCATCTCTCCTAATGGTGAAAGAGGGGATAAACTCTTATCAGACTTTTCAGTGATAGGAAATTTTTCTTCGAAAGGATTTTGAAAAGATGCTATGTAAACATTAGCTAGTTGTTCAGCTAGATTTTTCTCTCCTTTAGTATACAACTCTTCCAATATGTGTTCTATAGCAAGAAAGATTGTATGAATATTCAGATGATCTTTTTCAGGCTGTGAGTGATTAGATTCAAAAGATGATGAACTATAGTCTCTTAGTGCTTTAGGGGATTCTCCAATAAAGTTTGCGTCTAATCCTTCTTCTATATCAACAATCTGATTTAAAGGTTCTTCAACAAAAGTTTCTTCTGTTACAATGGACTTATCACTGACAAGCTTTGAAGAACTAGATTCAATATTTTCTTCAATCAACTTTGTAGAATGAGCAAGAGATGCATTTGATTTACCTCATTTTGATGATTGACCTTGAAAAGTTCTCCCTCTCTTGAGAATATGTTCTAGATTTGATACTAGTGCAACAGGTGGATATTGTGGGTTTTCCCTGGTACTAATTTTCTTAGGAGCCAAGATGAACTTGTGGAGTCACCAGATATATTATCACAACCGATTCTAATGTCTGATCCTTGTCTATCATCAATGGATCAACTCTGTTTCATCTCTGAGGGAAGTTATATTCAACTTCAGTCTTCTGTTTCCCGGCAACGGTGCCAATTTGTTATCACTCCAAGAAATTGTTTGAGGTTGTGGATCAAAGATGCTTGGTAACTTAAGGTAAACTTTTTTTTGTATTTTTTATGTGTGGATCAATGGGATAACTTAATTACAGTATGATATTCAGACAGTCAAAATGAGAATCAAATGAACCAGTACTCTCAAGGATCAATAATCAGATGATAGCTTTAAAGTGGGCAAGAAAGTAGTGTTTATAAACCAGATACAAAATGTAGGGTTTAATAAACAATGATAAGCAACTATTAAGCAAGTTATGAACTGATTGATCAGATGATAGTCATTCTACAGTTAAAACAACTTGAATAAGAGTACAAAAACAAAGATGAGAATCTGATCTCAATAGAGAGAGAAAATTGTGACTTGTATTATCATATTAAAAATCCTGTTTACAATATAGTATATTTCTCTATCCAGGATCGAACCCCTGGTATGTGAAAAAGATAGGCATTTATAGCCTTTACAACAAGTCTCAGATCCTGGAAAACTGGATCTGGATTTCTAAATATAGAAAACATAAAACAAAACTAAATACAATAGGATAACTAAAGAACTAGTTCTTATGAATTGAACTGTCTTCAAAGTTT
>SNQJ01S0056972.1:38259-48274 GCA_010110895.2 Picea sitchensis
CAGAGAACAGTGGTTGAGGGACATAGTCAGTTGCAGTGCAAGGCATGTCAAAGTATCCAGGTGATTGTCAAAAAGAATTTTCAAGTAGAATCAGTTGATAGAACTTGAAAGCAGAGGAGTATTGAATCTCAAACAGATAATCATAAGCTTTTTTGGGTCCAAAAGCCTTTTAGTGGGAAGGCGTGATCAAAATCTGGACCAGGGGTCAAAATTTAGCTCAAAAATCAACGTTCTCGGAATTGCCTCAAAACGAACAGGTGCGTAGCCCTCGTTGTCACAAACCCAATGCAACTCGTGCAGTCCATTGGGTGGTCACATGGGAGGTTCACATGTAAACGGGGCTATGACTCTGGTTGCAATGGCGCGCGTGGGAGGGGGTCATATGGTTATATGCATGTGAACAGGGGTTGGGGCTTATCCCCAGCCCTCTCCGCGCCCAAACATTAATACATGAAAACTTTAATATATATGAAATGGTATATATACCAAGTAACAAAGTATGGCGCGTCGGTTGGGCGGCCATTGCCAAAGCACTCGGTCTATGGTGGAGGTCTGGGGTTCGATTCTGGTGGACTCTATAATTTTTTAACCAACACCCAAACCAATAGCAGGGTGCCACATAGCCTCCCATGTGACCACCCAATGGAGTGCACGGTTTCAATGGATAGTCCATGCGCTCGACACTTGGCGCGTCCAAATTCAATCTTGCAAATGTAGCCCTCTTTTGCGATAGCGCGAGGTCATATGGACCCATGTGCCCACCTGATCTGATAATAGAAGGTTGACTTGTTATGCTATGCAAGCACCCTCTAATTCATAAAAATAAAACTTTACAGGACCTTGCTTCATGTGTTAAAATATGCAAGATAGATTATGTGTTAAGTTCATGCTTCTTCCTTTAAATGTTCATGTGTGAGAAAATGTTCTTTTAAATGGTTAAATATGTGCTTTACAATAAATACACAGCAACATAACTTGCAGCAAATAAACCATCAAACTCACAACAATAACAACATGATAAAGGAGTTCACCCCTCTCCGAGCTACATCTCCTTGAGCCTCCATCAATGGACTTGGCTCTCTAGGATTAATTTGTCAAAGATTCTTTTACAAGTTGTTTCTCAACTCCAATGGAAATTTTGGTTGTACCATTGGGATCATAATACATAAAAACACCAAAAATGACTAATAAAACTCTGAAAACGGATCATGGCTCATCTAGGCGTGACCTCTTCTACATGTGGCCTTAAGCTTCCCTGAGCTTCTCTTTGGAAAAAACACCTATAAAAGTCCTCAAATGGATCTGAAACCTATCCCAAAGTGTTCAAAGCATAATAATTAGCCAAAAATGATTATTCAATCACAGAAAATAAACATAGGCTCATCTGAGCATGACCTCAAACAATGAGGGCTTCAAGCTCCCTAGAGCTTCCTGAAAATTCAATGGTTAAAAACATGCAAACGAAGTCTTCAAATGGCTGTGAAAATAGTTCCAATGGATTCAGAATGTCCAAAAACCCCTAGCTGGGCTTTTACGGCACCTCATTCGGCCAAAAAATGAAGAAGATAAGCCTCCTGTCATTCTCTTCCTTCAAGCTTGTTGTCTTTGGTTCACCAAAACGCACCTTTGTGTGCTCTAACCAAGAACATGCTCCAAAATTGTGCTAAAACCTAGCACACGTGCACAACCACATAACCGTGGAAACTGTAGGATGGTTAGGGCGCGCCTAGCTCCTAACCGCCAAGACCATGGGCATATGGGTCCATGTGACCACGGCCCCACACAAAAGAGCTTGGTTCCAGGAGCGAATATAAGTGTGACAAGTGGCGGGCATGTGGTTGGATGTAACCGTTTTAAAAACAAATCTGCGTGCACAAACTCTAGAGTCGGTTCATATGGTAGGGTGTGCGACCGGGGGCTGGGGCTAAGCCCCAGCCCGGACCCCGTGCCAACCATAAAACAATGTAATTTTAAATACATTAAAACCCATATACATAACAAGAACCAATGTGTGGTATGTTGGTCGGGCGGACTTTGTTAAGGCTTTACATGGTGGGAGGAGGTCCGGGGTTCAAATCCCACGGACTCCATAAACTTTTGAACTAACAACCATTGCCAATAACAGGGTGCCACGTGGCAGCCCATGACTGGGCCACGTGGCACCAAAACACTTGCCAAAATGATGCCACGTGTCACATCATGATTCACCCAAATCTACCAATGAGTGAATACCACATCATCGTCTTCCACCTGGACGTACAACCTCTGCCATGTCAGCATCCGTACGGACTGTACGGACTGCACAGTCAACGTTCCTTTTTTTTACCTGTTTGACGATTCGAACAGATCCCGATATCTCTCGCATATGACGTCTATTTGAACCCAAACAAGTTGCGTTGGGTTCGTGACAATGAGGGCTACATACCCATTCGTTTTGAGGCAATTCCGAGAATGTTGATTTTTGAGCTAAATTTTGACCCCTGGTCCAGATTTTGATCAATAAAATAGTCCGATGGGAGATACTACATTCAAGCGGTTACTTCTCCTGTCACATAACAAATTTGTTTTTCAAAAAAATGCGCATAATAATAGAGCAAGTTATGTCCTACATGTGGGTCCGAATAAGAAAAGGCCAGTTACAAGGAAGAAAGTTGTTGGCCAAGGATGTGAAGTACAAAGTAAACCTAGAAAAAATTCTGAAATTTGATATTGGATACATAGATTTCAAGAACATCTGCACCTCTCCTGACTATTTGCAACAAAACAAAACAAAACAAAATTGCATTGATCCAGCAATTGGGGCCGCCAACATTTTTCATCACATTTACAAGTGCAGAGCATTGTTGGGATCCATTGGTGGTTGTCATTTATGACCTGCATGGTAACAGGAAACGTAAAAAAAAACCGATACACTGGAAAATAATGGCATTGACTACCTCATAAGAAAAGACCCGATGACATGTACTCGATACTATAGACATAGAATAAATGCTTTCAGACAATTGGTATGCCATGATGAAACGTTTTTCGAAAAAATATCGAACTACTTTTTTGTGACTAAATTCCAGAATAGGGGAAATGAGCATGACCACGCACTGTTGTGGATAGAGGATGCACCGGTCTATGGAGCTGATAAGAATTCAAAGATCGAAAAAATTGTGGATAAATACATAACATGCAATACAAATCATTTGGAACTAGACCTTGCGAAAGTCCATAGACATTACCATACAAGAAGTTGTAGAAAATACAAAAAGCTCGCATTGCAGATACAACTTTCCCGTTCCGCCAATGAGAGCTACAAGAATCATAGAGCCAGTTAGTTTAGAGGACAGTGTTGTTGTTGAGAAATCTAAATCCTTGTTCGCATTTCTAGAACAAGGAGGATTTGACGAAATGATGAGCTTTGATGCCTTCTTGACACAGGTAAATCTATYAGAAGATGAGTACATCCAAGCCATACAAATAACGCTTAGGCAACCAACACTTTTCCTTAAATGAAAACTCTCCCATATTTGGAACAACAGTTTCTCCAAGGACATGCCAGTTATGTGGAAAGAAAATACAGATGCACAGTACGTGCTGAATGCATATGCTGCAGCATCCTACTGCACCTCGTATATGACGAAGATTGACAAATCTATGACATCTACATTCAGAAAAAATACGCAAAGAACCCGAAAGAAGTCATATTGATGTTATACAAATGATACGCACCCTTGGAAATACATTGCTTAATCTTCAAAAAATGTCTGCTCAACAAGCAGTTCACATTGCCCTTTCTTTGCCCCTCACTTGTAGTTCAAGAAAATGTGTCTTCATAAACACATCTCCACTTGCAAAATGCACATTTATGCTTAAACCATCGGTTTTGCTGCAACAAGAACCTGACAATTCAGAGGACATCATATGTCGCTCTATTATTGATTATTACATCCAGCATCCATCTCCTATTAGGCATATCTGCTTAGTAGAATTCGTATCGCATTACAAAAAAAATGGGACACCCATATCAAAAAGAAAAAAACCCTCTATTATACAGTTTTTCAAATACATTAAACATTGTGACTATGAAAACTATTGTAGAGAAAAATTGTTGTTGTACATTTCGTTCCATGAAAATGAAGAAACATTAATACATAACTTCTACATGGGAAGCTGTGTATGTTGCCTTTGAGACTATAGTGCATATCAATGAAGCTAGATTTACCTACAATGTTAATCCAACATGGGGCAATCTAGAAGTTGCACTTAATGACCTAGAAAACCCTGGCAAACATGATGAGACATTCAAAAACCCAAAAACAACCAGAACTCCTTCTGAGTTCTATGACTTACAAGTGGATTTTCCTCATCCTCTGATGGCTGAAAGTGAAAAATGTATTAACCTTGGTTTTAGAGTTACAAAACATCCTTTCCTATTTGAAAATAATGAATACCACAAAATAAGACGTATGTTGAATCGCGAACAACAAACAATTGTAAAGGACATTGCCCTTAAAAAACGGTTGAACATGAACAGTCATGTGCACGTGTTCCTTACAGGCGGAGCATGAACAGGCAAGACATTCACAACTAAAGCATTGTTCCAAATGCTTATACGAATCTATGATTCAAATAATTGCTCTGATCCTATGAAACCAAAGGGCCTAATAGTTGCATACACAAGAAAAGATGCATACAATGCTAGTGGAACAACAGTCCACTCTGCATTTTTAATTCCTTTTAACAAGTCACAGTTTCTTCCACCTAGCAAGGAAATGTTGGATACATTATCTAAGCTTTACGAGGAACTCTAACTTGTCTTTATAGATGAAGCATATTTGATTGGCAGTCGGTTCTTGTATTCCATTGACAGACGGCTAAGAAGCATAAAACATGTGTATACCAAATACTTTGGAAACATTGACATGATCTTTTGTGGCGATCTTTACCAGGCACATCCCATCCAAGATTCTTTGATATTTGAACAACGTATCGTTAACATGGAAATAGTGACCCATGACTTCTGGAGAGACAATATTAAATGCTTTGAGTTTCATACTACAATGCGCCAGACAGATGAAACATTCATTGCAATTCTAAATAGAATGTGCACAAACAACCAAACATATGATGACTTGACCTATATCAATTTGAGGTGCTTACGGCCTGCACCAACATATCCAACGTTCCCTTACCTGTTCTACAGAAATAAGGATGTTGCAAAGAATAATAACCACATGATGTTGCTCATGCCTGGCAATGATATCATCATCAATTTAAATGACTTGGAAGAAGACAACCATGGAAATGTCCCATGTCATGAACATTCAGTCACTTTACCTTTGCACCTTGCACTGAAATTAGAAATGCTAGTTGAAATATATGCTTGTAACTATGATTCACAGGATGGATTGGTGAATGGTGCAGATGGAATACTGAAAGGATATACGAAGACAGAAAAGTAGATGTCCTTTGGATTAAGTTCCATGAACCGCATATAGGCAAGCGACAAGTAAGCAAGTTGTCTTATCTATATAATTCAAACACTGCAAGCGATTGGACTCCTATTTTGCGAATATCAAATCCAGTATCGACATCAGCAAAGACAGGTCGACTGAAGATTTGCAAACAGTTTCTGATTAAACTTGCATGTGCACGTACAGTCCACAGATCACAAGGACTAACACTTGATAATGTTGCATTTCAGCCTACTGTAATTCGGATACATGGACTTGTATACACAGCATTGTCCCGTGTCAGAAGCATAGACTCCCTGTATTTATTAATTCCTCTGACAAAATAAAAATTCAGAGTGAAACAGAAAGTTGATATTGAGATGGAACGACTGAGGACCACCGCAAAATGGAAACTGCATTATGATTACCAATCCATACAAACGAATTCATTTGTATCAATTCTCTCGCTTAACACACGCAACTTAAATGCACACATGGATGATATACTGAATGACTATGATTTAATACAATCCGATATTTTGTGCTTGCAGGAAACACACATGGCATTATGTATGCAGAACAAACAATTCCCAAATCACAATTTCATATCAAGTTACATTACACATGGGGTGATGATACTGGTGAAAAAACATGTACCAATTTTGGACCACATACATATCAAAGAAAATAATGTTGAACGGGTGCTTGCCAAAAAAAATTCCCATGGAACAGAAGTTGCAATACTGAATCTGTATGTTGCTCCCCATGCAGCATTCTCCAACATAGTAAATGTTATTTCTAATGCATTGCACCATTTCCATCTGAACGGATCCATTGTACTTGTAGGAGACTTAAATATTGACATGCTACAAAATACTGGCAGAACAAAAGAATTGCAAAACTACATGTGCAAATACAGTCTGCGGTTTCTTCTAAACAACACAGCCCATCTGCAAAACGCACTTATTGACCATGTCTGTTCCAATGTGCCCATTTCTCAATACAGTATGTTTGTCTTAGACACATATTGGTTTGATCACAATACAATTGGTATTGCACTTGAATTATGACATATACATCAAACTTATTACAAACTCATATTTCTATGTTTCAAAGCATATATGTATCCCTGATTCTACACATAGTGTTATGGTGAGCATACAGACGGTCTTCTACTCTAATTATAAAAAATACATTGTGCAAAAAAATAAAAAATAAGGTACATCCTCAAAAAAACTATTTGTGACTCTATTCATCTTATTCAATTTTCTTTTTTTGTATATATGTACATAGTAGTTGTCTTTTTCTTAACATCTGAGCTTATGTTCATATCCCTTTTGTTTTGTACTTTTGTTGATAGAAACAAAAAGGAAAACTAGAATGCGCAAAGAACTCCTACCTAGAGATGTACATGAATCAATGCAAAGGTGCATTCTTTTTCTGCCTATGTTCCGTAGTAAACAGTTTTTCCTTTACTTTCTCTGAATTTGTCAAACTTGTTTGCAGGTATGTTTTATTTTTATTTTTATTTTCTTGCGCCGAGAAGCCACTACGTTGCACATCCTCCATCCAGCAGAACTGTAATGTTGAGACAGCCAGCCCGCAAGTCCATTTGTCAATATGTATATCGCCCAACTATAATTTATATTTGCAGGACACGAAACATTAGAGGCACAGTGTGCAGCTCGCAAGTGAGCGATCCAAATAAGTGGCTAAGTATGGAATAAGGGACCTATGCATCATAAGAAATTTGTAGGGCACCAAACAATAGAGACCCGTTTCTAACTCCGCCAACCCGACAATGTGCGATGCACAAATTGTACATGCTCTATAAATTCTCAGCCACCCAGCAAGTCCGCTTGTCAATTTGTATATCGTGGAACTGTATGTGCTATTTGTAAAACATGGAACAATAGAGGAGACTTGGTGTTGCACATGAATTATGAAATGTGCAGTGGGATTTAGACGGAGCCCTTTGCTTTTCTTAGGCAATTTTGAACCCGCCAACCCGAGAACCCAATTTCTATATGGCAGAAATTGACCCAATGTACAGGCCGCAAATATGTATTGCTCGTTTGTGGGAGCCCACCAGCCCTGGAGTAGAATGTTGAGCTGGTCACCTTGCAAATCCACTTCTCAATTTATTAGCATAAGATATTTGCAAGGCACCGAACAATAGAGCATCATTTTTTACCCCGCCAGCCCGAGAACCCACGATCCAGAAACTGTAGATGGTCTATCAAATCTCGGTCAGCCCGCAAGTTCGCTTCTCAATTTGTATATCAAGAAACTTTGTGTGCTACTTGTAGAACACCGAACAATAGAGGCCTTCTTTTGAACCCGCCCACCCGAGAACCCGCGATCCCGAACCATGCACTTTCAGACTTGGTCATTCCTTCCTTGCTTTCTCTTCCCCGTGATCGTTACCTTCACACATGTGCATGATAAACAATTTTGTTTATATATATGTGTGTGTGTGTGTGTGTGTGTGTGTGTTTCTTCTTTCTAAATATTTAATGCTAACAGGTCATCGTGCAGCTACCATCTAAGATGTCATTGATGCATGCAAGGCTCGAGAAGTTTTACCATTAATGCAATTTTTGCGAAGCATTTTCTTCTCCCTTCCCAGTTTTAATTTCAAATGCCATGGAATGTCATTCACATGCCTCCAGCTTGCTTCCTTCACGAAACATCCAATCGCTTCCCAGTCTTAATTTCAAATACCATGCAATGTCATTCGCACGCCGCCATCTTGGTTCATTCATGAAACCTCCTATCCTTAAATGTTGTTGGTCATAACCCTACCTTCGCACTTCTAAGTTTGCAATAACTAACCTTTACTTCTAACAAGTCACCATACATCACGCATAGATATTTTCATTAATGAGGAGATTTTCCATTCGCACGCATTGAAGCAATGTTTGTGGGGGGTTATATTGTCCCCTCCATTTCTTCATTTCAAATAGCGTCTAGAGCCAGCCAACCTTTTGATAAACTACTTCCAGCGACTCCACAGCAGTTTTGTAGAGATACAGTGAACATCTTCCTCAAGATATTCTCGTGCAGAAGAACAGAAAAAGAATTGTAGGGGAGGCGGAGCAGCCCGAAATTTACCGTCAAAACATGGATCTTGACGTTGATCTGGAAAGCATATTATGCAACATTGATCATCCCGCACACGCAATTCAGCATGCCTACTCAATGGACATGGTTGGTACCGAAATTTTTTACGAAGATGAATCCTTCATATTCCAGAGCATTGTTTTTTAAACCGAATCAAAAAAATTAATCATTGAAAAAAGAGATGTAAAAAATAAGAAAAGAAAACATCGTTCAGAACTTGACCTTGCCAATATGCATGCATCCAAAATCTTTGAACTTCACAGGGCAATCGGAGATGCTCTTCATGATTCCATTGGAGTCATTGAAGTCGAAAATGCTAGACTAAAGAACCGGATTAAGGAATTAGAGGAAGCTTTGTTTCCTATGCCATTGCTTGGCAGTTCCTTGGAAATATCCATGCCTGCGACTACGTGCACCCCTACAACAAATCTAAAAGGGTCCTCTAGCTTCTTCGCATCCTGTAAATGATATGTCGAGAAAAATATCAACAAAAAAATAGAACTGATTGCCAAGGCCTGGGAAACATCACAGAATATGGATTCCCTAGGGAGCAGGGTAGATAGCTTGTTCCTACTTCTGCAGACGGATTTAAAGAATGAAGAAACTTTCTATGTGCACTCAGTCATCCCTTTCGCCTTTCATGTCAACAACATGCCAGAGATGAGAAGAAGACACCATGATCTCCCATCCAAAAAAAGGCTCACTCAATTAGAAGCATGTTGGAAACAGAAAGTGAAGAACCTGTACCTAATTGTGCAATTGTGTGAGCAAGCAATATCAAAGAAAGAAACATTATTCACAAATCTCACCAAAATATACTTAGCAAGAAAGACAAACGGCTTCCAGGACCCCATCTTAATCCTCAACTCGTTGATGTTAACCAAGCAATATTTTGATCAACAAGTTGATAATTTGAAGGCCTTGTCTTTAGAAATATTTTGCAGAATTGTTGAATATGATGAAAAAGAGGTGGACAACTGGCTAGTCGGGTATTCGCTACAGAATGGAGACATTCATGAAGGTTTGTGTAAACTTTCAATTGATCTAATCGAATTAGAAAATGAATTTTTCAACATTCGAATCCGCAATGACATCAACGTCGCCCCCTTAAGAAGCTATATTGAAGAGAACTTGAAGTGGATCAGTCACAAAATCCAACAGGCAAATGCATAAATCCTTTGTGTATCAATCAAGTTATTGAAGCAGGTTGCCCACAGAAACCAGCAGGGAAAGGCATGACCAACCAAACACAAAAATTACTTATATGTACCATCCCTGTAAGTGTATAGTGATAGTCCTTTCTTTATTAATCCAATTATTCCTTTTCTGAGTAGAAATCTATAGACAAAAACTGATCTTCGCATTTCTACTTTTCAGGTATTACATTCTAGCGTGTCCAACTTCTTTCCACACTCCTATTTCTTGTACATATTTCTGTTATGGTCCGCGGG
>SNQJ01S0056973.1:22344-46347 GCA_010110895.2 Picea sitchensis
TGAATGAATTGACATACTGAGGCTCTCTCCTTCAACTAGGAAAATTATGTTCAGGCTCCATAATTTTTTTTATATACCCTCCCATAACTTGTGTCTTTATGCAAACATACACTTGCACCATGACTCAAATAAAACATAATATGAATTTGGGTTATGTTTCAAACTCATTTATTTAATGAAATTGATCATTATTTATGACTTATTTGTCCTCCTTGTCCTACCAGTTGTCCTTTTGTCCTCTCCACATTTAACACTCATACACATGATCTCCCTTCAACTCAATATTCAGACCCTTCTCTACGGGTTTTCATCGTCCCTCACCATAATTTATGGGAGTAGGTTTTCTTATCCCCGTGTGGAGACACAACCTCACATCATGTTAAATTGGGTGACAATGAATCCTTCCTCTACTTTGGTTCCTCGTCCCTGTTTTTGGTACGGGGTGTCACATGGTGGTGGTAGATGTTGGATTTTCTAGCTTCTTCCTATAGGCTCCAAGCCTTCTCGGGCTCTAGCTTCTCTTCTCTCCTCAGGAGGTTTCCTCTCCATTCATCGCTCTCTATGTGGTGCCTTACTCTCTCAGGTTCTCACTTCATCTCCTTTCGCCACTTTGATTAATAGCTCAGGACCTTCTTTCCTTGCATTCGAGGGATATTACAATTTTCCCAAGATTTTGGGTAGTAGCAACTAGGGCTCCTCATCGGCCTCTCAGTCATAGTCTTTTGGGTTTCATGGTTTTGTGGTTTGTATTATGTCATCCCCTCGCCACATTCCTATGTGGCACATGGGCTCCTCTAGGAAGTCTCTCACAGATGATTTCTCCCCTCAATCCATCAACAAGTAGTTGGGTCATATGGAACAACAAATTACTTGAATGAGAGACTCTCAAGCCGAGTTCAACCATGCAAAGGAGTAGGAGATGCAATTTAACTTTCAAACTGTGGCTAAACAAAATGAATAATTGGCCCACCAACGTTAGGAAAATCAAGTCTTCATGCACTATTTGGCTGCTCAAATTAGCCAAGGTACTCCAAACTCCAACCATACAGTTGTCTCTATTTCGGTCCAGCAAGTATTGAATTTGAACTAGGACATCAACACTCAGGAATGACATGGAGTTGTTGACTTAGAGTTAAACTTGTAATGTTGATTTTCTTTTATGTACCGCAAATATCAGTTTGTATTAGGCTTTTTTATAAGAATTTATGCTAGTAGGTACTATAGTACAAAAACAATTTTGAAGTTGATCCTCTGCTTCTTAGAAGAATCTCAGTTTTCTTGGTTTTTTTTACAATAGGACTTTGCAGGATCTATGTAAATTTTTGTTGTTCTCTTGAACAACAATATTTTATACAATACAAATCTACTCGTTTTTGTTAAAAAAAAATCAATCAATTATATCGATCTTTACCATTTAATAAATTAAAATAAAATTCTATATAAAAATTATAGTTTATCAGTAAATAAATTCATTATGAATGGTCATTTATAAAAGGAACCAATTTAAAATAATAATACAATTAAGAGTTCTACAAAATATAAACCTATAAATATAATACATACCAATTATAATAATTATAATTTAAATATATTAATGAATTTTAATTTTAAATTATTGGCAATGAATTAATATAATATAATTATTTTTTAAGTTTGTAAGTATAATTCAAGATTAATATTATATTTTATTTAGTATAAAGTAATATATGAATCATTTCGACATTGTAATTAATAATAACATTTTAATTTTTTAAAGAGTTTTGTTATAAGAAATACAATTTTATTCTCGGATGGGGTGATTACGGACATGATGAGTGGACAACCAGCTGGGAGGACACATGGCCTAGTCTCCCGCCACCTTGAGCCAGCTCAGGCGTACTCAACCTCTGCCATCAATTCATGAATTTAACGCCTCGGTCGTCACTCCTTGGTATTCATTCGATTCTGGTTTGGTTTATTGTGATGGTGCCTATGTTCGTGGGAACGTTAATGGTAATGGGTTGGATGCAATCACAGTCCCATCACCCTCCCTGGCTTGGCGGTTTTAGGCCTGCGTTCTGGAGTGCCATGGCTCATTCGATCCCTTGGCCTCTAGAGTCTTGGCCTCCTCTGGAAGTTGGTCCAGTCTTTTGCCTCTGGCTCGAGATTTTGTGGTGCACTCGACCCTTTGCGCCCAACACTTATCCTTTGACCAGTCACCGCCTCTGCGTCTGGTTAGTCTCACGTCCTTTGGGCAACATCTTTCACGTGCTCCTCATCTGGTTTTAGGTGGCTTTCTTGATGCCTTGACTTAGAGGTAAGTCGAAGAGGGGCGCAGCCTGGTATGATGCAAAAGGAAGGGGCAGTACGAGAGGGTGAGGCCAGCAGGATCATCCGAGTTCGCCTCAAGACCCTGAGTGTGCCTCCACCCAGGAGCCTCTCATCGCTCCCACTCCTTCCTTCACACCTGATTTGCCTCCTCGGGCCACCACTCATGATTTTCCTCCATTGTCATCTCCTTATGCTTGCCGAGTCGAATGGTTCGACAATCATGGTAACTCCCTCAACTTCACTCCAAGGCTCAACCCATCACCCCCCCCCGCCATCCTCCACCTCCACCTCCACCTCCCTCATTCCCTCAACTCCTATCTCTTCTTCGTCCTCCCCCATTCCTTGTTTTGACTCCCCCACCTCCTCCTCTGACTCACCTCCACCTCCTCCGCCCTCTTTTGCTTGCTCCCGCTGTGCTGAAAGGAACGTTGTCGAGGAGTCTTTGGTTATCATCAAGCGAGGAATCAAGGACATCAAGGGTGTCATCAAAGAGATGCGGGACAAAGAAGAAGAGCGGTTGCGTCGAGAGGAGCTTCAGATGACTCTTCTTCAGGATCTCGGGCAGGTTATCTCGGACATAGGCAAACTAGGCAGAGACACTGTGCAAGATCGACAGAATGAGCAGAGGCTCGACCCCAACGCTGGCTAGCTCCTTCTGGCTCAAGTTTCCATGTGTTTTTTATGTTTGTAGCTAGTATAATTCTCAAGTTCTTTGCCCTGCGCGACTTCTTAGATCTAGGAATTTTCAGTCTTAACATAGTCCAACATTTTGGTTTTGGTTTTCACAGCCTAGCCTACAGAACTGTCGCCCTGCGTGGCACACTAGATCTAGCTCCTTTCGTTCTATGTTTCTTACAACTATGCAAGTTTTGCATGGACATTATGAATTTTACGACCATGTGGCAACATTGATTTCCCACCAGGGCAATGCTGTCACAACCTACTATGATAGCATGATAGATGTAATTTTTCTGCTTAACAGATTCTAATACAAATCCTAACTTAAAAAAAAAAAAATTACAATTTTATAGAAAGGAAATAAATAAAAATATGAAAAATGAAAAACCAAGTTATTTATTCCTTTTATATATATATGAATTTTATTATTTTTATATGTATATAAATTTTATTATGTATATGCGTAGAATGCTGCTTAATTTGAATAATCGTATTTATTTTAATATGCATGAAGATGAAATGTGAAAATGAGCATACTTAAATAAATAAAGAATATAGCATATTGCTTTTTTCTAAACTCAATATAAAGAATAATTCAATCTAAATTGGAAAGAAAATATGAAACATTTGAATACATATTCTATATTTAAAAATAATATTTTATAAATTTAAATACAAAATGGATTTTATAAATTTAAATACAAAATGGAAAGGACCTTAACATATTTTATTTATGGTTAATTTTTATTAGCGTGATTGGATTTCGAGGGTTTCGTTATGTAAGGTGACCAAGGTTCGAAATTTATGGTAGTCGAGAGGAGAGACCCAAAAAAATCCAACTATGTTAAGGGTTGGTGTAGCCCAAGCTGAGTGCGATCCTGAGGTGATTTTGATGGCTTAGATGTCCCTGGGTCGTGATTTCTTAGACCACATGTTAGTCCCACAGGCAACAAACACGCTAGCAAACAAAAAAAGACATATTTCATTCATGATAAATAATTATAAATAAAAATAAAACGTTGAAATAATCTCACCTAAAACACTACAAATATATTGACTTTCATATTAAAAAAATAAAGAAAAAAAATGCTTAAAAATACTTAGTTTAGAGATCTAAATTAATTATAAAAAACCACAATTTAAAATTCCAATGTAAACAATAGTTCAATATTAACGATGCTACCTTTTACATTCATTATTTTCATGGATAACAACTATTCACATAAGCGTTTGTCTAGCAACATGATTAGATTACATATAATTCAACCAAACTACTGAGTTTCGAAATCCAACATGACTTAGAATTTGAAGTATTTGTGTGTTTGAAAGCTCTTTCTTATAGTTTTCTATTTGATGCATTTACCTATACAATACAAAAATAATACACAA
Organism: Picea sitchensis; assembly: GCA_010110895.2. Lineage (NCBI taxonomy): Eukaryota > Viridiplantae > Streptophyta > Pinopsida > Pinales > Pinaceae > Picea > Picea sitchensis. The sequence continues at coordinate 26,722 of SNQJ01S0056973.1, forward strand.
GTATAAACACAAAAAATCTATAATATTAAAGAATTAAACATTCGTATCAATACTACAAAATTCGAATATAAATTTTAAAACATAGAAAAAACATATACTCGCAACTTTAGAACTAGAAGTTTATAAATTTTAAAACATATACTCACAACTTTAGAACTAGAAGCGTTTGCATATGAGGTGTTTCATATGTATCATCTAATCTTTGACCACCTTGAAAACACTCTTCTATAAAACATTTAATACAATGCATATACACACATACCTAATATATATATGAATTTAATAACATTTTATAAATTATTATAAATTAAAAGTTCACAAAGGATAACAAGTATATGTACATAGGCATATGTCACATATGTGCGAGATTTATGCATTGTTGCGTGCGTGAAATTTACGTGTTGTTACAAAGATGTCTTGATTTATCCCAATTGTCATGGTCTCTTTACTATCTTGATCTATGACATTAGGTGTGGAATGCATTATTAACTCACTAAACAAATTTTTAATTTTAGTATGTCTCAAAGTATCTTTACGTTGTTTTGTTTCATTTATTTATATACATCTAGGATGGAAAATTCTCTTTAAGGACCTCAATACTCAACATATGATTGTGATTCACATTCTATTAAGAAAAAACATATATGCACAAAGTTAACACAATTATTATTTATAAAATTGAATAAAATGAGAGCATGATATGAAACTTTCATATGAGTGTGATTATGTAGATATCTCTTGTTCTAGTAGACATATTTTTAAGTTTTTGAGTCATTTCCATGTAAGGCAAAGGCTTCTTAATTTATTATTCTTTTAGACTGTCTTAAGATTTTTTTGGCCAATGGGAATCATGGGCACGTGGTTGACTCTTTTGACAAGGTGGAATTGGATGAAGTCGATGAAATATTTGACGATGTTTATTCCATATAACAAATGTAGTAACTGCATATTTATTATTGTAATTGTCAATCATACAATAATGAAGTGAACGTGATCCTAGTCGTTTCACTATTTTGAAATCTAACTCTCCCTCTCGAAGCTCCATACAAAACTGTTGAAAAAACTGTGAAATGTAAAATAAAAATATTTAATATCATGAACTAGTTTGTATATACAATTCTTAAAATGCAATTTTTTAAATTATTTAATATAGAAAATTAATACATATTAATTTTTATCATGTATTTGATTCTTTCATGTTAAATGATTACAAATTTTACATACAAAAATTAATATTTTTAATAATTTATAATTACAATTTAAAATATTTTTTTTCAATATTTTAATTATAAACTTTATATTTTGATAAATATATTCCAAAACATTGGTAAGCATTAATTGTGTTCATTTTATCGATGATTTATCTACTTTTGAGTTATTGATAAATAAATAATGGACATATGACATATACTCTATTTCTAATCTTCACAATGAAAAATTCAAAACTTTTCATTGATGGTATCACAAACTTCTAAGATTTTGAATTGAAATAGAAATAAGCAAAATCCAAGAAGCAAAATTCTTCCATAAATACAACTTTGCTTAAAATTTTGTAATTTTCTTTATATATTTTCATTAAATTTAAATAAAAAAATTACCCAAGTCAAATGTTGTTTGAGTATACCTTACATTATTGATTAGAAGCTCTAGACTAGATTCTTGATATTTTAAAATAAATTTAAATAAAAAATTTCACCAACCCTAGCTCGATCATCGATGGACATGCGGTGATGGACATGCGATGATGGACATACTTCCATGGACATATATGGCTCATTACTTTGTGGATAGATGGATATACATGCACTTGGATCCTGGGTGATGGGCATACACCTAGATGACAGAGTCTTAAAGATTCTGCAGCAAGGTTCTTAGTGATCACCATACAAAGGTTGCCTACCTAATGTGACTCTTATGTATTGATAACCAAACTTGTCAAGTAGTGGATTGACCATGAGACTCTTTGATGGGCTTGATGAGGAAGGGTGACATAATTCTCTTAAATTGATATGACATCAAAGAGATACATGTTAGAATCTAATGGATGTGCCATACAAGGGTTGCCTACCTAATGTGACTCTTATGTATTGATAACCAAACTTGTCAAGTAGTGGATTGACCATGAGACTCTTTGATGGGCTTGATGAGGAAGGGTGACATAATTCTCTTAAATTGATATGACATCAAAGAGATACATGTTAGAATCTAATGGATGTGCTCATAACCATAGACACACATCACTATTGTCACCCAACCATAGGCCAAAGCCACCCTTCGAAAGCACCTTAACCTTGACAAAGAATCATTCGAAGCAAACCCTAGGCTAAATAGCTAAACAAAGAGTAGTGCACCTTTATCCAAGGATGGCGCTAATTAAGCAAGCAAGAGCTGACTAGAGAGTCCAAACCATAACCAAGAGATAGTCCACAACAACCGAAGTCGCTAGCTACAAATACCGCAATGACAACTCTCCTTCAAACTCTCACAATCGCTAACCGCTACATGCGTTATTTCGGCAGCTCTAAGAATGTTTGCCAAAATGACCGCCTCCCCAGTATTTATACTAAATCCGCAAACTCCATTCTGGATGACTTCTCATTCCGGGTGCCTATTTACTTTAGTATATAATATTTCCTTTTAGACGACTTCTTCTCTTGGAAACTAATAACCTAATGCTGCTATCCTCTGAGCTTCCATTCTTGTCTTCTAGGTTATTAGCCAAATATTAGGGTTTCCTTCTCTCATTCGAATATTCTATTCTCGCCAGTTTACACGCGGAGGTAAATACCTCCCGCACCAAATTATAATATCAACACTCCTCCTAGCTAGGGAGGTACTGAATGTAATGGTCTTGAGCATCAACATAGTCATATAGACTATCTCATGACCAGATCATGAGAACCATCATCACTAACAATGTCATTAGTCATTATCTCCCGAACCATACTCCATCCGAGTAATCGCACACGCATGTTGATAAGTCACTCACTCCACAGAGACACAAGAACCATTCTTCTAACTGACATATGTCCTTGAAGAATAAATGTCCTCGACCATTTTCCTGCTTGGGAAATCTCTGTCCATTGAATGTCCATCTAGCTGATTAAACATTTTCCAAAATTACTAATATTGATAGTCTTCAAGGCACCGAATAATGTCATTCGAAGAACACAATCGCGGTTCCATCCATATTAGTATGCAACTACTATCCAATGGTACACTACCGCACCAAGTAACACATGATACTTGATTAGTGACATATGGTCATAATCAGTGAACACATCCACCACAGTAGTATACATTCAATGTCCAGACATATAGTCTCCATGCAACAATATATCATCAACTCGCATTTAAAAAACATTGTTATGATATATAAAAAGAATCATCTGGTCTATTCTTCCACTCACATATATGATATATGGAAGAGAATCTTCCCTAAGAAGGTAAAACATCAACGATGAGTTATCTGGACTACTTTTCTCAAGCAAGGAAGAATAATTGTCCCATTCGTGAGCCGTGACCATTCACTATATTTGGGCCATTCCTCCAAGACTAAACAAAGTGCAACCTGGAAAAAATGAATATATCTCTAGGGGAATGCATGCCAACCTCATTGTTGAACCTGGACCATTCACCTATTTGGGCCATTCTTCAGACACTAAAAAAAGTGTAACCTAAAGAGAATGAATTCGTCTCTGTGTAATGATCGGTCCGACCATTTCCTAAGGAAAAATGACTGCCCCGGCACCAACCTTCAAATGGACCATTCTTCAAACCACAACTGTGATATTCGAAAGAATGTCTGTCCAACGAGGTGGACCAGTCTTCTTGGACCCTCACACGAGTGACCGCCAAGAAGAGAGATTGTCCAGAATTATCTCCCTAGTGTTAACCATGCCAAGGGGAATCACCGCTTCTATGGTACATCAATAATATATTGAACCATTTTCATTATGATAATGACCGTTCGATTTGGATCATTTGAATCGAAAATGCCCATTCGGCCAAAAATCTCAAACCACTCTTCGAACCGAAAGGAATTGTTCATCTTGGACCATTTTTCTAACTTTGAAAAAATGATTGTCCATAAATCATAACACATTAGTGCTCCTCCCAACTAGAGTCATCTCTTCCTTTTCAATAAGAAAGTCGCTTCCACGAGCTCCAACTTGAGTACACAAACCTCTTTCATTTTGGATAGAGGCTTCACCAAAATATTCTTTATTTACTCATATGTGGAGATATGGATTGGAGAAAACATTTTCTTCTTTCTCGACTTCATCACTTTAGAGTGTACGCGTTTGATCTCTGTTTGTAATTCTATTTTTTGGAACACTGGTTTTCTCTCAGGCTTCATATAGCTCCAATCAATGTAGTATATCATTGTTTAATTCATCTTTTATGCTCGCTAGCTCATAACATCATGGCAGGTCTCAAATTGGAACATATCTATGAGAGTTTGTCGCGGGATTAGCAACCATCAATATGTATTTCTCGAAAGTAACCATTCGATATTGTTGAAAGATTGGTTATTGATGTCAACCAAAGTCATGGGTTTTGGACCCAAGATTGATAAAGGTATTTAGACATGAAGTACAGTGCACATGCATATACAAATAACTCCATGAACGGATAAATATACATAATGTTGTTGAAGGGCACATCACGATCCTCATGGCTGAGAGAAACGAATTTTGAAGATGACAAAAGGAATCTGAAGAATGAAGTATGTAGGCCCCAAAAATAATTATTAAAGAAAAAATTAATAAAAAATAAGAAAAGTGTCAAACGGCCTTAATGTTAAAAAGAAGAGACATAAAATGGTATAAATAAACATCATTATACATTCATTTGATACAAGCTCTAGAATTTCCAGAGGTAATCAGAAGTAAAGAAGGTCAATTTCAAGGGAGGATAGGCCTTAGTGATGTAAGGTTCTAAGGTATACATGTACCATCTAACATTTTGCTATAACTTTTTTTCTAGAATGATCTCAGATTTGGTGAAACGCTTATGGTATTGAGAAGACATATCAATGTACCCTTGGTAAAACTTTATTTTCATAATTTGGAGAAATACTTCATGGAAGATAGGGTTTGTGACCAAAGGTTTGCTATCAATAAACAAAATTCCAAGTAAAGAAGTCATAACTTATTCATAAATCCAAATGAAGTTGGACCACTCCATTGGAAAGAGTACAGACTGTAGTTTCTTGTGTGTGAGCTCGAATCGGATGTTAGCCATTGAGGGAAATTTGTGCCAAGTTGGGTCTTCCTCGGGAACGTAATTGTAATTGAACAAAGTCTACCATTCTTTTCTATAACCTCTTTTGGGGAGGATTTAAAGAGTGAAAAATTGGAGGAGTTTCCCAGAGAATACATTGAGTAATATTATCTGTTGGATCATAGAGTACCTAAGAACTGGAAGAATTGTAGAAATTGAAGAAGTCTCTTTAGCCATTATCAAAGTTCTATGTGATGATTGGTTGATGGTGATGATTTAATGTAAAGTTTTACTCTCTCTCATATTCTTGGTGAAGGGCAAGGATGGAGAGTTCAAATCTCTCTTGATATTGGAGGATTGTATCTTCCTCTTGGAGGTTTACTTCCCTCTACATTTGGAAGTTGTAGCTATCTTTGTAAGTCATTACTTCCTTGAACAATAAACTATTGATTATTTCATATATTGTGCATGGTGTATGGCTTTATTATGTAACTCTTATACTATTGTTCATTTCTCATTGATATAGTTGAATGGTTTACATAATTTGAAAAAGGTTTTAAATTGTACTTTGATAATGATTCACCCCTCTCAAGATCAAGAAGTTTGAATCGAGCTGTTACTCTTTCAATACGCTTTTTAATCACTAGAAGGAATATCCTATGCAGAAATGGAAGACAACATTACAATGTGATTCCACCATTTGATGGAAGCTAATTTAGGCTGGAAAAATAGAATGGAAACTTACTCTGAAATCTCAAAAGCGTGATGTTTGGTTCTCGCCATTTCAGGATACATTGCTTTGAAGAAACCAAAGGCTTTAGCTTAGAAGGAAGCAAAAAGGGAACAACAAACTGGCAATAATAGAGATACCATCCTCGATGGATTGACATATTCAGTGAAATCCAAGGTGGGATCATGTGATCCAACAAAAAGATATTTTGGGACAAGCTACAAGACCTTTATGCAAGGGGAAGCGCTGTAATAGTTGAAAAGAAGTTGAAGAAGATTACAACATCTCGCATTTCAAAGAAGAAAAATATTTAGAGGTCATTTTCTTTTAATTGTGAAGGAGTAGGACATATTGAATTTGAATGTCCCTATCCAAGGATTGAAAGAGATGACAATGAAGAAGAAGAAAAACATAAAGTAGAAATGATTCAACAAGAAAACAGAATCTTAAAAATTGAAGCATGTTGAGATTGAAAATAGCAAGCTCAAAGACACGCTAGAGAAAACAAAGAAGTGAATTGGCGATGAAAAGACATTGTAATATTGAAGAAGAAACAATTAGAAGATTCTTTGAGAAACTAAGACAAGAACCATTTCCCTTGAAAAACTCTAATTGGGAAGAAGAAAGAAGAATAGGAGAAGCAAGGAATGTCCAAATGAAGAAGAAAGAGTTAAAGATTGTGAGAAACTTGAACAAGAAGGGTTCTCACTGAGAAAGAGCTTAAGAAACTCTCAAGTGCCAAAAGAATTAACATCTTTGCATGCATAAGTGAAATTTCTCAGACAAAAAGTGAAGATGAAAATACCAACAAGAAGCTTGAAAAAAGAGCTACACAGACAATAGATGAGAAGTGGACCAAAGATACCGTGAATAAGGAGAATGATTACAAAAGAGATGAATATCCAAGAAGACCTCCATCTGGGTTTATGATCTATTCTTATGTAGTTTCCAATCAGTATGAAGGAAACTACAGAATAGATCATGAACCCAAATAGACTACATCAAAAAGAAGCCCATTTATCTAAGGTATCAAAATTTCTTTGGTCATTATACTTGCAAAAATTTTGGACATAAGGCAATTAAATGTAGAATCAATGAAAGGAACAACACGAAGATACATGAATGGTGTAAACAAAAGATATGGAAATAATCAGGGATTTGTCAACAAAAGTTATAATTCATTTTATCTTCGGGTTGATGGACAAAAAATATTGTATGCTACAAATGCAAATTATCTTGGTCACAAAGCACGAGATTGCGCATATATGAATGAAGATGTCCCTATGCCAACTCACGATGGGAGAAGGAAAGAGAGATTCCAACAATGAAGATTGTCTAATACATTGAGCCAAGAATGTAAAGAAGAAGATGAATGGTAACATAGACAATGGATGTTCTTCAGCACATGACCCGGGATCAAGATAAATTCATTAGCTTGAAGATAAATGGTGGCAATGTTGCATTTTGAGATGACTCATCCGCCAAAATACTTGGAGAAGGTGTGGTGAGATTGAAAATGTAAAATCAAAGAATGTTCTATTGGTTGAAGACTTGAATCATAATCTACTTATCGTTAGTAAAATGTGATCAAGGATACACTATTACGCTTGATTCCAAATGTAAAAATAAGAGAAAATAACTTAGAAAGATTACTGCAACCGCAACAAGAAGACCTAACAACATATACATCCATAAGCATGAAGAAGAGAGAGAAGACAAAAGCCAATACCAAAAGGATTCTAAGGAAGAAATGTCCCAAAGACCAAAAATAAGGATGAAGTATTATTGAGGCCATTACACCAGGGGAGCAACCCCAAAGAAGAGAGTTACATTTTTCCATTAAACTTTAAGATGTTCCCTAACCTTTGCCATTGATGTCAAAGGGGAGAGAAATTGGGATCATGATGATAGGGGAGCATGAGTGTTGCCATCACGACAAAGGGGAGATTGTTGGAAGATTGGTTATTGTCATTGATGTCAACCCTAGTCATGGTTTGGGACCGCAAGATTGATAGCATTTGGATGAAGGAAAATAGACATGCATATACAACACCCATGAATGGATTAAAGTATACATCATGCTGTTTCCGTAAGGGAATGTCACGTGATCCTCATGGTTGAGGATAAATGAATTTTGAAGATGACAGTTGAATTAAAGAAGAAAGTACATGTAGGCCCCAAAATAATTAAAGAAAATAATTACAAAAATAAGAGTGTCAGTCAACCCACGTTAAAAGGAAGTGACATAAATGGTATAAATAAACATCATTATACATTCATTTGATGTTAAGTCGAATTCTCGTGAGGTAATAAGAAGATAAGAAGGCCTACTTCAAGGAGGACAGTCTCTTTGGTGATGTGTTCTACACAAGAGCTCGTGTCATCTTACCGACATTTTTGCTATAACTTTTTTCCGAACTGAGTCTCGTGATGGTGAAATCGCTATATATTGAGAAGACATATCAAAGTACTCCTCTCGTAAAAGGTTCAACTCTTGATTCTCTATAATTATGGGAGATACACTCTATGGAAGATAGATTTTGTGACCAAAATTCCGGCCAGTCAATAAACAGGTGTTCCGGTAAAACAATCATAACGCCATTAGAGAATCAAAATGAAGTGGGGCCACTTCCATTGGAAAGAGTATGGACTGTAGTTTCTTGTGTGTGAGTCTCAAAATCATATGTTAAATATTAAGCTGAATTATGTACAAGTTGGTCTTCAACGCACTTCAAAAATTGAATAAAGATTCTATCATTCTTTCTATAACCTTTTTGGGGAGGATTCAATGAATGAAAATTAGAGGAGTTTCAAAAAATACATTTAGTAATATTATCTGTGATCCATAGTACTCCAAGAATTGAAGAATTGTAGAAATTCGAAGAAGTCTCAAGAAGCATCATCAGGTTCTATTTGATGATTGGTTGATGGTGATGATTTAATGTAAAGTTTATTATTATCTCTCATATATTCTTTTTGGGTGGAAGGAAGGGCAAAGATGGAGAGTTCAAATCTCTTGATATTGGAGGATTGTATCTTCCTCTTGGAGGTTTATCCCTCCTCTACATTTGAAGCTGTAGCTACCTTTGAAGTCATTACTTCCCTTGTACAATAAACTATTGATTATTTCTCATATATTGTATTGTCCAGCTATATGTATTGGTGTAACTCTTATACTATTGTTCACATTGCTCATTGACAGGAAGCTGACTGGTTTAAGTATAAGTTGAAAGGTTTAAATTGTACTTGATACTGATTCACCCTCTTAGTATCAACAACAATTAATCAGAGCGGGTTACCTTCAGTACACTTAACCAATCGAAGGAATATCCTATGTAGAAATGGAAGACAACATTCCAAATGGGATTCCACCATTTGGATGGAAGAAATTTGAACACCGAAAATGAATGGAAATTTACTTGAAAGCTCTGGGGCGATGTTGGTTTCAGCCAGCTTCAGGATATAATGCTTTGAAGAAACCAAAGACTCAACTTAGGAAGGAAGCAAAAGGAACAAATAAACGACAATAGATACCATCCCTCGGGATGGATTGACAGACGAATAAAATCCAAGGTGGATGCATGCATCAACAAAAGAGCTTTGGGACAAGCAGCAAGACCTTTAGGCAAGGGAAGAAACAAAGAAGAAGAAGAAGAAGAAGATTACAACATCTCGCATTTCAAAAGAAGAAAATAGAGGCCTCTAGCTTCTTTGCTTTAATTCAGAAGGAGAAGCACATGTTGAATTTTGAATGTCCTCATCCAAGGATCGAAAAGAGATGACAATGAAGAAGAAGAAAACCATAAAGTAGAAATGATTCAACAAGAAAAATGAGAATCTTAAAAATTGAAGCATGTTGAGATTGAAAATAACAAGCTCAAAGACACGCTAGAAAACTCAAGAAGTGAATTGGTTATTGTGAAAAGATGGTTGTAATCTTGAAGAAATAATTTAGAAGACTTTGAGAAAACTAAGAAGTTGAAACCATTTCCTGGAAAATCCCACTGAAGAAGAAGAATAGGAGAAGTAAGGAACAACCAAAATGAAGAAGAAAGAAGAAGATTGTGAGAAACTTGAACAAGAAGTTGTCTCTGCATTAGAGAAGAGCTTAAGAAACTCTCATGCCAAAAGACTTAACACATCCTCGATGCATGGGGTGAAACTTCATACAAAGAAGATGCAATAGCAACAAGAAGGTTGAAGAAAGAGATACACAGTTAGTTGATGAGAAGTGGACCAGATACCGAAAAGAAGAAGGAATGATTACAAAAAGAGATGACATCCAAGAAGACCTCCTAATTTCTAAGAATCAAAGAAGCTTCAATCAAGATGAAGGAAACTACAAAAGAATAGGTCATGAACCCGTGATGGACTACATCACAAAGAAGCCCACTTCTATCTGCTATATCAAAATTTCTTTCTTGGTCATTGTTATACTTTGCAAAATTTTTGGATATAAGGCAATTAATTCGGTAATCAATGAAAGGAACAAATACAAGAAACATGGAATGGTGTAAACAAAAGATATGAAAATAATCGTGGATTTGCTTCAACAAAAGTTATAATTCATTTTACCTCGTGATGGACAAAAAAATTATGCTAAAAATGCAATTATCTTGTCACAAAGCACGAGATTGGGTGACATATATGAATGAAGATGTCCCTATGCCAACTACAATATGGAGAAGGAAATAGATTCCAAAACAATGAAGATTGTCGAATAGCATTGAGCATCAAGAATGAAGAAGAAGATGAATATACATAGAAAAGGGATGTTCTTCACACATGACCGGGGATCAAGACAAATTCATCAGCTTGAAGAAAAGGGTGGTAATGTTGCATTTGGAGATGACTTTACCCAAAATACTTGGAGAAGGTGTAGTAGAGCTTTGAAGAAAAAATGTAAAATCAAAGAAATTCTATTGGTTGAAGACTTGAATCATAATCTACTCAAAGTTAGTAAAATGTGTGATCAATGATACACTCTACGTTTGATTCCCAAAAATGCAAATACAGAGAAATAACTTGTGAAGATTGGTTGCAACTGCAATAAGTAGACCGAACAACATATACATCTCAGACATGAAGAAGAGAGAATACTGAAGCCACACAAAAGGATTTTATGAAGAAAATGTCCAAAGACCAAAATAAGGATGAAGTATTATTGAGTGCCATTATGTTCGTGGGGAGCAACCCTAAAGAAGAGAGTTACATTTTTCCATTAAACTCAGGGAGACCTTAACCTTTGCCATTGATGTCAAAGGGGAGAAATTGGATCATGATGATTGGGGGAAATATGAGTATCATCAATGACAAAGGAGATTGTTAAAGATTGGTTATTGTCATTGATGTCAACCCTAATAAGTGGTTTTGGACCGAAGATTGATAAAGGTATTTGGACATGAAGACAATGCATGATGCATATACAACACCCATGAATGGATAGTGATACATCATGTTGTTTCCTAAGTGGTATGTGGCACGTCACGGATCCTCATGGTTGAGGGAGAAATGAATTTGAAGATGACAGTTGAATTGAAGAAGGAAGTACATGTAGGCCCCGAAAATAAATGTTAAAAATAATTGGCAAAATAAGAAAAGGTCAATGGCCCTAATGTTAAAAGAAGTGATTATAAATGGTATAAATAAATATAATTTATATATTTTTTTTTTTTTTCAATGAAAGGTATGTTGCTAGTATTTGAATCAGAATTAAAGAAGGCCTAATTTCAAGGGATACTTTGAAGTCTGTGATGTGTCTAAGGCATGTTATTTCAGGTCATTCACCATTTTTGCTATAACTTTTTTATAAAATGATTATATGGTGAAATCACTTTATGGTATTTTCGAGGAAAGACACATCAAGGGTACTTTTGGTAAAAAATTCAGTTCTTGATTCACTATAACTATGGAGATAAACTCTATGGAAGATGGGGTTTATGACCACTGTCGGTTAGTCAATAAACAAGTGTTCCGGCAAAATAGGTCATAACGCGTTTTCATATTGAAAACTAAATGAAGTGGACCACTTCCATTGGAAAGAGTACAGAATTGAGTTTGTTTATGTGTGAGTTCTAGAATCGGATGTTAAATATTGAGCTGGGGCATTCTATACAAGTTGGGTCTTCTGAATCGACCATAATTGAATAAAGTCTACTCCTTTCTTTCTATAACCTCTTTTGGGAGGATTCAAGGAGTGAAAATTGGAGGAGTTTCAGAGGAATACATTTGAGTAACATTATCTATAGGATCAGATTTCTCCAAGAATTGAAGAATTTCATAATTTGAAGGAGTCTCAGGAAGCATTATCACGTAGAACCTGATAATGCTTTATGTGATGATTGGTTGATGGTGATGATTTAATGCAAAGTTTTATTATCTCTCATATATTCTTTTGGGTGGAAGGAAGGGCAAGGATGAAGTTCAAATATCTCTCTTGATATTGGAGGATTTTATCTTCCTCTTGGAGGTTTATCCCTCTCCCTCTACATTTCATTGTAGGGCTACCTTTGGAAGTCATTACTTCCCTTGAACAATAAACTATTGGATTATTCTCACATATTATGCATGGTGTATTTATGGTGTATTGTAACCTTATACTATTGTTCATTTCATTGATATAGTTGGAATCGGTTTAAGTATAAGTTAAAAAGGTTTTAAATTGTACTTGGATACTAATTCAATTCCTCTCAGTATCAACAGATACAACATCTTTGTTATAGAAATCTTTTCACCATGCTTCTACTCTGTATTAGGCTTTGCACCAAGTTGTTTAAATCCATACAATATCTTCTTCCATCTGCATACAGCAGCAGGTATCTTTCTAATATACCTCAAAGCCTTTGAGGTTTCTACATGTAAATCCAACCCATGTATATTGTGGATGATATAATCGCTCATGTAGAGGTATGTCCTGGTTTACAAGAAATCATCATAGTCTTCTCCTCCATCCGGAAGAACCTCTAGTTCCGAATATTTCAATGCTTTCATTAATGTAAAATCTTCCATACATTTATTCATCACAACTTTTAGTTCCTCCTCATTTTTGATTCCTTTTAGAGAGTTCATATCAGTCAGATAGTCTTGTGATTCTCGATACACCGACTGGTTGTTCCGCTTCCTTCTTTCTCTCTTGGAGTCTTCATGTTCTTCCTCATGTTTCTCTTTAGCTCTTTGAGTTCATGGAGTTTTCTATAGATTCCATGCTCTGAAGATTCTAACTTTCTTTCATCATAGAATCATGGATGGGGATGGACAACCAATGATATTTTAAGGCTTCTTCTAAAGTCAAATTGAACATGCATCGCTTTTCATGGTTGCTACCATGGATATATATCATCATCTTCAATGGATCATATGATTTAGGATTATCTCCATCCTCATCTCTTTCTTCATGCATGAATGCATGTTCTTCTTTGATAATATAACTGCTCCCTCCATCTAGGAGAGAGTCCACGCTTGCCTCGGTGATCCTTATTATTGCCTTCTCGCAGTGTCACAAATCTTTTTCCCAATTTCCTCTTGATTGTCGACTTCTTTCTGCCTTTACTTCTTCTAGGTTTCTTCAAGATTGATTCCTGATAATAAATCTAATTTATCTTATTGTTCTTCCATAATTATAGTTTCTCTTTGAGTATATTATCTTCTAAGAAATGGAGTGTAAGATATGTATTTAAACATGGTATGTGAAGAACCATAAAGAGTGTTGCTTCTTTACCTTTGTCTTAGAAGAAGAAGTCTAAAGCTTCATCCTGCTTAATCTTTTTTGAAGGTTCATTTCTTCAACAACTGATGCTTCGCGTGTTTCCTTCCTTTCTTCTCACCGAGACAATGATTCTTTGTAGTGACCATACTTTCGACAGCTTGAAGCATTGTATTTCGACATATCTTTCTCTTGATTTGGATTCTTCCTCGAACCAAACTTCCTTTTGTTCCCGGAAGTCTTGAATCTTGTTGTGAAGGCTTGATCATCGTATTTCTTTGAGGTTTCTTTTCACTAACTTGATTCTTCTGTGCACAACAATTCCAAAGTTCTTCAAATGTAGATACTCCTTCCTTTGTGTTCATGCGTGTGACAAATGCATCCCATGTCTTTAGAAGACCATTGAGTACCATATTTACTAGTTCCTTCTATGATATGATCTCTTCAATAGATTGTATTTGATCTCTAAAATGAGATATCTTCTGCCACACAAAGTATGATGTTATGTTGTCATCATCATTCATCTTCATCATAAAGCTCATTCTTCGCACTCATTACTTGCCAAATGTTTCTGAATTTCTAAGAAGAGGTTTGTTAGGCATCATCATACATCTTCTTAGATGAGTCAAGTTATTGAGATGGAGGGGTATCAAGTGGCATTTGAGAGTCCACTATGATACTCATGGCATTGATGTCACTGCTCTTTGAACTTCTCCATAACTGCAACGCTCGGCAGCTTCCTTTTCCTTCTTCAAAAATCGTTCCACGATCTTTTCCTTTCACAATTTATATCCAACACTTTATTATTGAAAGGATGAGGTCAATCCTTGTCTTCCACGCTCTAAAGATATAAGCTCCATCTAACTTGTTTTCCTGACCATATAAGTCATGGTTGCCTGGACTGGGTCAACCCTAGATTTGACCAAAACTAAAACTTGACATCTTGACTTGCTAAGAGTACCAAGAGATGAGCTAGGCTAGTGTGCACTAGTATATCCATAAATCATGTCAATCCCTTCACTTAAGGTGCTTCAAGGAGAGGGTTAGGGTTTCAGAATCGCATCTCGCTAGTAACCCTAGCCATTAGCGGCAATGCTTTGGTAACTGTCCTTCTAGAAACCTTAGCGATAGTTCTTCAACGAGCTTAGTATCCTTATTGCTATGCTCCCTTCCAGTGGTTAGACTAAATGATGGAGGTGTGGGCCCACAACTTGTTAGAATCTAATGGATGTGCTCGTTTAACCATAGACAATATCACTATTTTCACCCAACCATAGGCCGAAGCCACCCCCGATCACCTTAACCTTGAAAAATAATCATTCTGGAAGCAAACCCTAGGCTAGATAGCCAAACAAAGCATGGTGCACCTTTCTCCAAGGATGGCGCACCAAGCAAGAGTTGATCAAAGAGTCCAAACCATAACCAAGAGATAGTCTAAGCCAAAACCGAAATCTGCTAGCTGCAACAGCTGCAATGACAACTCTCCTCCAAAATTGTGCACAAACTGGCGAACTGCAGTGCACACAAGTGTTGCTTTTGCAGTTCTGAGAATGCCTTCCAGAATGAAGACTGGCCTCCTGTATTTATACTAAATCTGGAAAAATGCCTGGGCCGACTTCTCATTCTGGGTGCCTATTTACTTAGTATATAACATTTCCTTTAGCCGACTTCTTCTCTTGGAGGCTAATAACCTAATACAAGTTATCCTCTTGAGCCGACTTGTCTTCTAGTGTTGTTAGCCAACTAATTAGGGTTTCTTCTTGCTTCCCCGAATATTCTATTCTCGTCAGGTTTACACATGGAGGTAAATACCTCCCACAGCTACCATAATATCAACAATACCAACATGATTACCCAACATCATATAAAATGGTATATACACCGTTGAGTGGTGGAAGAGAGTCGACAAGCTTTCATCTGGCAAGAGTCAAAGAAGTTGTTTGAGCTAGTGTTGTTGCTTTCGAGTTTTTGATACCTAAAACAACATATAAGGGGGTTGCTTGTCTAATGTTACTTATCATTACATTGATGATCAAACATGTTAGGTAGTGGATAAGATAAGGCCATAAGACTATTGAATGTAGATGATGAGTAGAAGAAACATACAATAAGATAGGGCCATAAGACTATTGAATGTAGATGATGAGTAGAAGAAACATACAACATTTTTATTAACAAATTCCCTTAATGATATGACATAAAGTAGGTGTCAACCGGATATAATTCCAAAGAACCTTATTTTACAGGGATTGTGCAAATGTCGAGTAGCCAAAAGGGTGAAAAATACCATCCAACATGGCTCGAAGAGGGTAGTGTTGTCACCTACAATCTGTAATCAATTTTCACCTCCAGTTTTTCTATGATCTCCTCAAGAACTATACCTCTAGTACAATTCTTATTGATGAAAAGATTCTATAGTTCTAAAACTATGTATAGATTGGAAATATTTCAGTTAAGAAGTCAAGCTACTATTAAAAAGGTCTTAGGGACCTCAGTTTGTGTGGACGGAGCCATGTTAATGACCTTATAAAAAAAATAGATATAAAACTATGGTCATCATCGTTACACACACAAACACATAAACAATAGTTCTTCCTTTCTTGGTTATAGGATAATATTGGTAAAACATATGTGGCTCAATATTCTAGCATGACCAGGATGTGTTTTCTAGCCACTATACAAGCATTTGTTGCAACCCTAATTTTTGAACAAGATCATCCTTCTATGTGGACTATACGATGGGATATCAAGATTCTACATGCAGACTACTCAATGTGTTATACATTACACATATTGGTGATGATTGTTCTGTGAAATACTAGGTTTACAATAATGGTCATTGATCTTGTGCAATATCAGAGTATAAATTTTTTATGGAGTTGTGCAGGGAGTTGTGTAGTCACCATAACATTTTTTGGATTGTTTTGGTGCATCAGAAAGAGAGGGCCTCTATTTGTAAATATGTTTAGTCCATTATCTTTGATAATCATGGCAATCATAAGCTATAACATACCCTCTTTCTAAAACAAAATTTAAAATGCCACATACATATAAAATAAACCAAGGGGCAACAAGCCCATAAAATTACAGCAAAACAACATGTTGATTTACTCATGCAATTAACAACATAAAAAACCATGAATGCATGCATACCCAACAAACATAACAACATTCAATTAACATTTACATAATGAAATAATCATAGTAAAAACAACATAAACTTATATGTTTATAAAAATAACCAATTGGTTCTGTACGAAGGACGTTCCTCCCAACCATATGCTTGTTGTTCATTTTCTCTCAAAAACAAGCCACCCCTGAGCTGAGGCTATGAGTCCACAAGGAGGTTTGGCCCTCTTGGTTGTCCACTCTCCACACTCAGCATCCCAAAACCTAGGTTATACTCCCACAACAATTGCAATCCACGAGCTCTCACTAGTACATTTCACACCATTTCCGATGAAACAACGCCATTATTCTGATGAAGCCATTAAAATCGGTTCATCAAAGTCATTTTGTCACACTACCGACTTCCTTATCCATCATTTGAACGTCCGATGTAGGAAAATGCCACATGGCATCTATGGATAGATTTAATCAAGAAATTTTTCATCACAACAGATCGTCGCAACGACAACGATCATATATAATTGTCGTTCGTTCAACACCACAAGATGCCATGCGGCATTTTCCAGAAAACAACCATCAACCAATTGTTCATCGTAATACCGATGACCTCGGTCATTAGTGTGATTATGGAGCATGTAAAGACCCTTGAAAATCCAACGCGCACACCATCAAAATTGCAACCTTATGGTGGGCCACCTCTGTCAAAGTGGCAATGCTTTAGAGGGTGCAGTATGTTGGCGGTCCAACGATATGGTGTGGTAAATACGTGGGAGTGGTGATTCTAGGGTGGGAAAAGTAAGTCAGAGTGGTGACACTAGGGTGGGAAACATCTGTTGGAGTGGTGACGTTTGAGCGCTTAAAGTCCGTCGAGGTTGAGACAAACGAGCAGGAACATTCTGTCAGAATACTAACGTATATTCGATGATGAACCTTGGTGTCAAAATTCCAGTGGATGGATAGTAAAGTAAAAAAAATAAATCGAATTGATGTTGTACATTGAAATCCATGCATATGATGCATTGGGCACAAGGAGTAAGTAGATGTGTTAGATTAATAAGTCGAAGAGGTTGAGCCATATGTAGATGGCAATGTTCTCAATATATAATGATATAGACGATTAGAATTAAGGTTTCTGTTGTCGCATAAAATCCTAATTCAAACTTTTTAAATCCTCCACATCTAAAAATGCACACTCACACTTAAGAAATACATGTTTTTCTTTTAAACTGCAATTTTTGGCCTTGTGCAAAATGTACGCTGAACTTCATAAAAAAACACACCTAGGTCTCAAAACACCTCCAATTTGAGTGATTCAAGTTGTTGAGAGTGTCTTAGATAATTTTACACATGTCTACATATTTATATTTTCATTTCCAAATATAAAAGTGGTTGCTATGTAAAAGAGGCAAAATCTTCCTTGTAAATTGAGAGACCAAAACAATAGAAAGTTATCTAATGTAAATGAATGTCCATGTTTCTATATAGCTCCAAGTTTAGTGATATTAGTTTTGGGGTGAAGTTAATAACATTGTAAATCTATCTATATCATCCAGAGTGCATTTTCAAATGAAAAATGACTTTTACATTGAACCAAAATTCAAGACTTTTTGTAAAATGGAGGGTAAAAATGTGTTACTATAAAATGCACGTCTAGGACTCATATGACCTCCAAATTGAGTGATTAAATTTGTGGAGTTTGTATTTCATAATTTTACATATTTTCATACCTTTAGTTGTGCATTTTGAAACCAAAAACCATCTCCTCTACATAAAGGTTAAAAGTTGCCTTGTAAATGAAAAAAAAATGCTTCAAAATGCATGAAACCAAGGCATGATGAAAAATGCACCCCCAAGTCTTAACACACATGCAATTTGAGTGATTCAAGTTTCTGAGGGTGTCTTAGATAATTTTACACATGTATACCTATTTATATTTTTATTTTGAAACATAAAAGTGGTTGCTGTGTAAAATAGGCAAAATATGCCTTGTAAATTAAGAGACCAAAACAATAGAAAGTGACCTAATGGAAACAAATTTTCGTTTTCAAGTCCTGAAATTCCGGGGCCATTTTGAGGTCGTAAAAATTATTTTGTGGGAGCAAAGGTGCCCAACTATAGCCAAAGGCATTGTCTGGGCTAATCATAATGTGTAATTCTCGGCTAGACTTTTCCGACAGGGCTATCGAGCACGCCAAATGAACATCGTATGCAAAAGTTATGACCCTGGGAAGTTGGCATACCAACTAACCTCATCGGGGCCCACAAGACTTTTGGCATTTCATATCCGAGGTTTAGATTTTTGGATGTTTAGGGCTTCCTCTTTGCTTCTTTATGATAAAAAGGCATTTCGGCCTCATTGAAGTGCGCTCTGGCGTATGCATGTAGCCGTCACATCTCTTCTCAGAGATAAGCTACCACCATTCGAGCGAGTTTGTTTCAATATGAATTTTCATAGTTCAACACATTTCATTTATTAATAGAAGTCAAGTTTAACTGTATCTCTATGTTTTTTCTATAAGTCAATATTTCATTTCGTTCCATTGATAAATCTGGATCAATTGATTCCTCCATTTTTTCCACCCATAAAGTACTGAGATAGATGACAAATAATATAATGATCCAATATGGATCATACCTCCCCATTTAGGGAAACTTTTGATCCCAATTTTTTTTATTGAATGAGGTGAATATTTTTTTCTTCTACCTTATCCTTGGAGTACCACTTTGTTTTGTTTAGAAGTTGTTCTTTCAACCCAATCTACCAAAGGTCATGTTGCCCATGTCTTGTAGTTTTGGACCTCTTCTGCAAAGTTGTATCCTCTTCCAACTCTGCCTGAGA
>SNQJ01S0056974.1:0-15282 GCA_010110895.2 Picea sitchensis
GACCACTTTGGAGTTCATCCATATTTACTTCTTATCAACCATGAAAAGAAAATAATGAGTCATATTTTCATCAAACAATATTGAGTCCATTACCTAAACCTTTGTTCTGCGGGGATTTCTTCAAGGGTTGATATCAATGAAAACCAACCTTATTCAACATGAGCTTGAGCTTACTCATGGCTTCCCAAGTATTCTTTGGTAGTATATTAACATTAGACCCCAAATCTAACATAACATTTATAATTTCATAGTCGTCAATGTGGGAATTTTGTCTAAATTCTCTTCTAGATATCCACTTTATCCTTTGTATTCTACTTGTATTTCTCTCCGAAAGATTAGAAACAATAAGCTCCTATGGGATCCCTTAAGCCTGTAAAGTCCCCTTGAGCATATTCTGCAACTTCTTAGTGATTTGTTCATCATCCAATATATCTAAAAAGAGTTGGAACCATAAATAAATAGTCTTTTGTGATCTCACTAGAAGGTCCTTCGATGCAAACAGATTTTCTGCGAATATTAGTTGAAGTTCAACACTTGTTTATGAAACTGTCAATATATCAGGTTTAGAAATATGTCGAAACATTTCTACTATGTTCTGGAAGAACTCCTTCTACCTTATGGGATCATACTTAGCATCTACCAGTACTACCTTTTGAATCTTACTTTGATTAGGGTTGTCAACATCAACACCAATCCTTGTCCCTCCTCTAGTAATAATGTTAATATTGGGCTCCTTTTCTTCAACGATGGGTCTCGGCTCATAATTGATTAATTTGGCACCTCGTTTCCTTGCATGATCTTCCCATTTTGAGATCAAATCAGGGAAATCCTCGATGGCATGGGCACTATTTCTACATTATGCACACCAAGGTCTTCTCGGAAGAGGATAACCTCTTGTGAGGTGTCCTTGTTCATCATAGTTGTAACAATGAACTAGTCCTTTGTCGCCAGTTCATGCACCTCAGAATCCTCCCCCTTCTCTGGAACCTCCTCCAAAACCTTGAGGAGCTTTGTTGACCCTAAATGTTGATCGATCCAATCTATCTGCAAGAGCATCCAGAGCATGACACTGCTTGGTAGTGTGAGTAGGTGACCCATATAATTCGCAGTATACCATATTCAGAACATGGGAATAATTTTGTAGGATTGGAAATTTTCTAGGGGAGTGGCCATGACTCCTACAGATTTCACAATGTTCATTATTCTATCCCCTTGATGATTTGGGAATGCATGGTACTACACAGGGCCCTGAAATGATGTTGTAGCAACAAATTGTGTGACCCCTCCCGATGGTCCTACTCGAGGAGGCATCATCGAGTGTGGAGGGGGTCATGTGCCTCTCTGTGTGGGATATTCTGATACTATATGACCCTCAGTGTAGTAGCCAATACACCATACCTGTGGTTGACCTACTTTCGAGAGTGTCAAATTTTTAATATTGTTGGTTAACATGGAAATCTAGCCTTGAAGTTGTCCAATATTAGTGTCTTCGTTCAGTATCATAACCCACAAGATTCCGGGATAGCCATCCATCACTTCAATTTTCATTGCTTGTTCTAAAGCTCCCCCAACGTAGCTATCCTCTGCTAGGTTAATGGGATTCGAGTCAATGTTAACAATCCTTGAATGAACCATTCTTATTGTTGACCTACTTTCGAGAGTGTCAAATTTTTAATATTGTTGGTTAACATGGAAATCTAGCCTTGAAGTTGTCCAATATTAGTGTCTTCGTTCAGTATCATAACCCACAAGATTCCGGGATAGCCATCCATCACTTCAATTTTCATCGCATGTTATAAGTCTTCCCCAAACGTAGCTATCCTCTGCTAGGTTAATGGGATTCGAGTCAATGTTAACAATCCTTGAATGAACCATTCTCATTGATGATTCTCAAGGGATGGGGTTTTCCAATTCTATCGCATCCTTAAACCTTGCTCATACTCCTAGTATACCACCATCTCTCCTGCTTAATCTCCCGAAACTGTAGAGATCTTGCTGTTGGACTGTGGTAGTGAAATTTTGCTATGAACTCTGCTGACCTAAGAAAGAGTGAAATCTTGTACTTGAGGATTCCCTGGTTTAATGGATTTCATGTAACATTTTAAAGCTCCTCCTCTCAAGGTGGTTTGAAATTTGACTCAATCTTTGGCATCTAGAGTTCCACGACATCCGTGATGGCTTCAAAGAAACGAGTGTCTGACATCTCATCCCTTAACACTCCCAAAACTCTAGGGTATGGGGTGAGGGATCCTGCATTTTGAATTTCCATCAGAGAACTTGGATATCCTATCAAAATGAACCATGAGGGCCCTGGTTGCGATTGTAAATGTGTTGAACTTGCATAGAAAATATCTAGCTAGCAAATGACATACACAGTTTGCAGAGAGAATGTGAGAAAATAGAAACATGAGAGAAAGAATGGAAGAATTCTCATTAACCAAATGAATGAATGATAATTTACACATGATATACTCTATATAACTCAACTAATGTGCACTGGAGGAGAAGACAATGCGCCATAGTGGTGGTCTAGAATGATTTGGACACACACTAGCAGTTACAGAATTAGTAAACTGCCACCTAGTCTAGTCTCTCAGATAGTTACGAGAGTGAACTGCCACCTAGTTGGAGTTAACTAGTCTCTCATTCTTCAGTTAACTGATTGAAACAGAGTGAAGTGAGGAGGAGATCAGGGAATCATGAGTAATGCACTAGTCTGGTGATGACCCCAAGGACAATGTGCATTAGCTAGTGATGATCCCAATGTTGTATGGTGATGATCCCAATGTGGCATCTAGAATCCACTCAACTAATCAAACTGAAGTGTGAACTGAACATAATATTCTCCTAGAGGAATATTCTCCCTAGACTATAGGAGACTAAATAATGACTAGTAAACATAGGGAAAACCTTATGAAAAAGAATTCCTAGGTGTGTGTGAAGTATCTCCAACAATGATATGACTAAATATATTTCCCCACTTCCGCTACTACTACTTGAAATTTCCATATTATACAGATTAGAAATGATAGAAACTACTAGAGAATTTAGTACAAAATTTATCAGATTTGTAGATAGCGCTAAGGGACTGGGTGATCCGAGGATGGTTACTTTTCCTCCGGAATGAAATTATTTAACTTGTGGGGTCGCATGAGTATGTAGTACCGTATCAATTTCTAGATGAGATTCAACATCTTCTTGCGTCACAGGATCTGATTCTCCCAAAACTTCTTCAAGGATTCTGGCTGAGTTTTCTTCTTTAGGGGTGGCACCTATCTTTATTCTTTCTTTCAAATTTCCTTCCTCTCGTCAGCTTCCTTTATATATTTCACTGCTCTCTCCAAACCTCTCTTACAACCATTTGAGGGCCATCCTTCCATCTATCTGTAACTCTCGTAATTTATCTAACTCTCTTTTATGACTATTCTCGAAGCCAATCTCCTTCCGCGACTGATTAGGCCTCTTCATAAATTTTCTAAACTATTTTTAACACCTCTTTTAAATCACAACAACCCTTCTTTGAGCTCGTTCATCTCTGGAACTCTTTGCTCGACGACCCCCGATACTTCAAGAATGTTCGAAACCTATCCCATGAACCCTCGCCTAAAACACCCGCCCCACATGTGTAGGGGTTTACGCTTCCATCTCAACTAGAATAGGTAACATCCCCTCTTCCGAAAACAAAATTTTAATCCAAAGGGGGATTTCCCGCAATAGTCTTCCTCGAGATCCTTGTTTGAATGTGGCTTCTTATTTTGAAAAATACTGGTGGTTCTCTATGGAAAATTCAATAATATATCCTTCTAAGGTGGTATGTACCTAGAAATCCACATCTCTAGAAATCAGATGATCTAGTTGGTGAATAGATGCCAAATGCTCAACAGTCCAAGTATAGATTCTCTTGATTCGATCTTTGAATTCTAGTGCTTCTTGCAGCTGGTCGAGCCAATGAAATACCTCGTCAAGGAATCGAATCTAAAATATCTCATACCGGTCACTTGCAAGTTCTGAGTAAAATACAATGCTCTTCGAAACACTCAAACGTTTGTGTTGTAACTCAACTTTTTTCAGTATAAAATCATCACACTTTCTTTCTCACCAATTATCAATTTTAGACTTAAAGATGTGATGATGCATCCTCTAAAAATTCGTTGTAAAGGTAGGTCCAGGAAATGGAACCATTTGTTGGTGCAAAATTGGAGACCGGGATTCTTGGAGGTTACCAACAAAGATATCGTTGTAGTCTAGTAGCACTGGCATATCCAACCTTCCACAAGGGAAGGAGGTCTCACCCAAAGTGCAGTTGAGACTTGTGTAAGGTGAAGTGAATCAAAGAGGATGACTCATCAAGTCTAACACAACATAATGCAAATTCCTGCTTTAACATATAACGAATTATATTACCAATTGTCGAAATCATCACAAACATCGTATTAACCAGGTTGAACACCATACAGACAAGTCCATACATCAAAGATAGTGGCTAAATACCAAGTATACAGTACAAAAGAAATAGCGCAATGAAGAAACTACATAGTCATACACATCATAACCAAAATTTTAGGGCCCAAACGATCTCTTATATTATCAGTATCTCAAAAGTCATGATCCCGTGAGTACATCCTTCTATCATAGCTTATACATCACACTCCATGTTCCAATTCCCTCTATAGACTCTATCGCTACTGCACATGCACAGTTATTCCCACAAAACCCATTACAATAGCTTATCCCACTAGACACAATAACAACAATGGTGATAGCTTGATAACAAAGGGAAACAACGATAATACTAGCTACAACAGTATAATATCGCATAGTATGACTAACATCCAACCAACCCTTTCCCATTACATATTCCCATATTTCTAGTTTTCCCTTGGACACTTATTGACTTCTTGATTCTGCTATTGTCTTTTCTTGATTCCACGAAACATTAATTTTTCCATTTTCTCTTTGCATGTGCTCAAAGCTTCTAACTCTTTTCACTTGCTTGTCCAGGTGGGTCATGATCTGTTTTCGTTGTTGGTACTCTTGCAGCTATCTTTTCGCGTATCCTAGTTGTTCTCCTTAGCTTCTAATCTTTTGTTGTGGTGTTGTGATTTCCCGCAAAACTTTGGATTTTCCCGCAAAACCAGGTTCTCTTAAAAAACAAAGGGCCCAACACATACCATCCACAGTCAGATGGGCAGATAGAGAGAGTCAACCAAGTGATTGAAGACATATTAATAATGTATGTGATGGATAACCATCTAAGTGGGAAGATTACTTGCATTTGGTTGAGTTTTCTTATAATAATGGGTATCAAGCTTCATTGAGAATGATCCCATTTGAAGTTTTGTATGGTAGAAAATGCAATACTCCAGTGAGTTGGGACAATCTAGAAGACAAAGTAGTACTTGGGCCCAAATTGCTCAAGGATCTGGAAGACTAGATAGTTAAAATTAAGCAGAATTTGAAAGCAACACAAGATAGACATAAGAGTTATGCAGATAATAACGAGACATATAGAGAATTTAAAGTGGGATAACATGTGCTTTGGGAAGTGAATCCCAAGAAGATATCATTGAAGTTGGGTAGTTGTACAAAGCTAGCAACCAGATTATGTGGTCCATTTGAGATACTGGACATAATAGGGCCAATTGCATACATGCTTGCATTGCTTTCTTCCATGAATGTGCATAATATATTTCATGTCTCTTTGTTGAAAATGTATGTGCATGATCCCAACCATGTTATTGATTGGAATTTGATTCAGGTGGAGCCGGTAAGAGGCTTTCAGGTCCAACTAGTATGCATATTGGACAGAAAATTCAAAGTGATATGGAATCGAGTCATAGAATTGATAAAAGTTCAGTGGACCTGCTACGGTCCTGAAGATGTTATCTGGGAACATGAAGATGTCATGCGAGCAAAGTACCTGCGAATTTTTGAAGAATTTTGAAACTTTGATTTCTATTTTGTATATGCACCGAGGATAGTGCCAAAATAAGGGGGAGGGGAATGCCATACCCCAGTTTTGAATCCCCGAATTAATAATGTATTTTTTTTATTTGATGAGAGGCTAGAGTGCCTGAACAACTGAAAGGGGTCGGAGTGCCTATGAAATGTAATGCTTTGAACATTGTTAATACTAAAAAATACATCATTCGCTACGAGCTGGGCAAGGACAAGAGTTATAGGGGGCTATGATTCCATGAGAGAGGGGGAGTTGAGGGATAATCCTTTTATTAATTATTTTGAGTTACCCGTGTTTGTGTTGGGGGGTGAATGAGGGGGCACATGAGTCTCTTAGGGAGACCACGGTGTGCCTTGGGTGCCTTGATATTTAAAACTTGCTTGTAGGTTGTTTGGGGGGTTCGATTGGTGGGCCATTCATTCTTTATCAATTCGGTTTTGCAGTGGTTCCTATCTCATTCACTCTTCCTGCTCATTCTTGGTTTTGCATGGGAAAAGGGGAAACAATTCTTGAAGATAATCAACCATGGTTGGTTGACTGTAGGAATTATTTTTTTTCCCGAGGTAATATCACATGGGAAACCCCCGAGTACTTCCCCACTTTGTGGATGGTAAATGGGGTAAATCGTTGGCCCTAATATCTGTAGCAGGGCTAACCCGAAGGGGGAATAAGACATTTGAACCCCTAACCTCCTCCACTGGGGATAGATTCACGTCTAGCTCAGAACCACTTGAGCTAACCCTTGGGGATGGTTGTGGGAATCACTTGTGTATTCCAACAATGAATTGATGCCTGAGTGCATGGATGCATTGGCATTCTTGGAGAAAGAACCATCCATAGTTGATAATCCTCAAAGTTCCAACATAGATATTTCATGACTAGAAGCACTGGAGCCCTGGAAGGAGCTGGAAAACCTAAGGGACTGTGTGGGAGTGAAGGGGTTCATTTTATTTGGGTGGTGCGGACTAAAGGGAAGAGAGCTGGTAAAATGGATTTTGTTGTGTGTTTGAAAGACCTGGTAGAGCTTGATTGTTCACTGGTTTAGGAAGCTGAGTGTCGATCCGAGACTTGTCCTTATGGATTCATAGCCGTGGCTTGGAGGTGACCTGTTGTTGAGACTTGGAACAACATTGTTTAAGGTCGGGTGGAACGTCCTTGGTATGCAACCAGTTGGTGATTGGTTTTATTAAATATAAGTGTTCTCTGTCATGTGTTTCTATGCTTGTATATTTATTTCCAATGTGTATTGATTATTATCTCTGAGATATGTATTTGTAATGTGTCTTCTTGTTCGTTATTATAGTGCATGGCATATATATCATTTATTTTATGGTGTAACATGAATCTTGATTATTGCATGTGTTCCTTTCATGCTTCTTTGTTAATAAATTGGTATCAGAAATTCGAAATCAATTCAAGAAGTGTGTTCTTGAGGTAGTGTAGCCCAACTTGTTGCTGGCTGGGTATGTTACAAAGTGGTATCAGAGTGAAGGGTTTTTCATTGTGTTGATATTGGTCTATTATATGTGTGTGTGTGTGTGTGTGTGTGTGTGTGTGCGTGTCCAAAGAAAAAAATTGTAGGAAAATTCTCACACACTTCTCCACATTTCATGAATGATATCCCCTGCAAATTTGTCAATATTGATTACAATATTTGATTCGGTAGAGATATTGAATGAAGTTTGTAATAAATGAAACGAATTTGAAAAATCAGTACCAAAACCTCTTACATTTCAAACTAAAAATAGTTAACAATTTAAGTTATTCCATCCAACTATTTATATATGTGTAACCAACTATCTATATATGTGTGTATATATGAGAAATAAAAGATATACATAATGGCATTGTCTAACTGTTCTACGTTTTGTTTTTTTTTGCCAGAATCCAATGACATAAATCTGTACGAAATCACTATTTTTTGTTGTTTAAAATCCATTTTGGAATGTAGAAATGGATTCAACGTGTTGAAAAACCCTTGGGACACTCGGATTATACAAAAATAATCACTCAAATATGTGGATCTAACAATGTCTCACCGGCCCCCGGATGGGGTGATGGTGCGGGATACATGGCATGTTGAGGAGGCGTGCACAGGCCATCGTGGCAAAGGCCATATGACGGATTCGTGCCAAGCACAACTGCCACTCCCATGCATTTAAATTCCCCTACGACGTTCGAGGCACCATTAAACCTGGTGCGTCTGCCTCCTCTTGTTGTCCCCTCTATGGCTGCTCTCATTGAAAGCGCCATTACTCTTTGCATGTGGCTCGGCCTTCATCTCCTCCAGTTGTGCAGAAATGGCTCATTCCAGTTTCCCTCCTCCTTGGCACTCTCCTGCAACTGGTTCCTCTCTAGCCCCTCTCCGTTCACCTAGGGCTTTCCCCTCAGCCCAACCTTCTCCCCTGAGCCGTCAGAATGTCGAGGCAAAGAGGCAAGCCAAGGAGAGGCTCACCCTGGCATCCACTTCCGCCTCGTGCACCTGCACCTCCGCCTGGCTCGTCCCCCTCACACTCATCACATTCCTCGCACTCCTTGCAACCTGAACTTGAACCACTCACCACCTCTTCCCCGCCTGCCTCCCAGCTTGAAGGCTTGGTTCTCACAGACAACTCGCTAGGCTCACTCTCAGGACCCATCCTGGACAGGACCTCCACTTCTTGGGAACCTCCTGCAGTACCTCCAAATTCCCCAACCAGTGTACCTGCAATTGCACTAGAAGCCTCCCCCAGTAGCCCACCCTTGGAGGCGCTACCTTTTCTACGGGAAACCCAGCACATGCCGCACTCTTTCTGTGACTCCATCCCAGACTCACAGCTACAGGACAACTTGGCCATTCTCTGCGGGCTGGTCTTCGAGCTCCGACAAGGCTTGGAGGACCTACAATTCTGACTGCAGCTACTGGACGGGAAAACCTCTGCACTCCTCCAAATCCTCTCCATCTTCCAGGGGACCTTCCACTCCACAACAAATACAACGGGAGCAACAGAGCATGCTCATGCAGAGACTTTCGGTAGGAGCGAACAGGCGCTTCCAGCAGAAGGTGGTGGCTTTGGGCAAGCCATGCATGTGGACAGGGAGGTTGCAATAGAAGTGGGCTTCCATGCGCCCAGTCCATGGGGAGACACATTTTCGGATGCCAGATTGGACAGGGGTAATTCTGACACGCAAATGGAATGGAGAGGAACACATGTCGAAGAGGAGCCCTAGGACGAGGCAACCCACGCCACTTGGCCAGGTTATAAGCCAAGTGTATGACCACTATTGGGATTCTACTCATGTTTTTAGTTTACTTCTCTCAGCTCTGTTTACAGTTTTTACTAGACTGGTAGGCATTTAGACCACAATATCGGCTGACTAAACTGGTTTCCCCTTGGGGCAGTTCAGTTATTACAGTACGACAATATTGAACAATCTGTAACTCTGGTTTTGTTTTTGAAGGCTCTTTATATATAAAAACTCTTACTTACAAAAAAAAAAAACAATGTCTCACCGGATTTCAAACAAATATCCCCGAAAAATATCGTCGAAAAAGAGCCAAAACATAGACCGTTTAGATACAACTATACATAATATTTAATATTCAAATTTTTAAAAATATAATACTAAAATATCAATTTTATATATGTAAGAAAAGTGTTATATTATCATTATATTAAATTATTGCATTAAAAGTATGGGAAGATATTGTCACATAAAATTAGATTAGATAACATTACATTAAAATAACCATGATAATAATAAAGTAAAATCAATTAAAAAAATTAAATTACTATATACTTACATATTTAGATAATAATATATAAATTAAAATTTACACATTAAAAAATTTAATTCTTCTCCATTTGATCCTAATTTAAAATGAATTTACACTATAAATGTGTATAGTTTTATTATGTAAATAATTAAACCAACATGATGAATATATATATAATATTCATTATTTAATACAAATTTTAAATTTAATATTCAAATTTTTAAAAATATAATACTAAAATATTAATATTATATATGTAAGAAAAATGTTATATTATCATTATATTAAATTATTGCATTGAAAGTATGGGAAGATATTGTCACATAAAATTAGATTAGATAACATTACATTAAAATAACCATGATAATAATAAAGTAAAATCAATTAAAAAAATTAAATTACTATATACTTACATAATATTTAGATAATAATATATAAATTAAAATTTACACATTAAAAAATTTAATTCTTCTCCATTTGCTCCCAATTTAAAATGAATTTACACTATAAATGTGTATGGTTTTATTATGTAAATAATTAAACCAACATGATGAATATATATATAATATTCATTATTTTGTGATATTTGTGTATTTATTAAAGTTGGAACGGTCCCCACCCTAATATTTCTCAGAAAACGTTACGAATTACTTACGACAGCGTGCAAACATAATCCAAATGTACTGTCGACAGCTAAGTCTCATAAAGCAATCCACATCATATAATTATAAACTTTCGCGGAGTACCACCAACATCCACTGACACGACACTTATATGGGAAAAGATAAAGGTACCCTTCGTTTGTAAGCCTCTTACATATTATCATTACATATCATTCCCATAGGGGTAGGTTTCTAATTAAAGTTTGCTGGTGGATCTGGATTGAGAGAAATCTGGCTATTTTCGAGGGGCGGCCTTCTTCTTGTCAATCGGTTCTCCACAAAATTCTCTCCAATTTTAATTGGCAGCTGACTTCCCAAAAGGTGTTTCAAAACAAAGATTGTGATATTCAGTGGACGGATGGCACTATTCTTGTTTGTTTTGATGGTGCTGCTCTCTCCAGCGGCCTCTGTTGCGGGGCAGGAGGCACTTTCAGAGCCCACCAGTCAAGGACTACAAACTGGTTTCTTAATTGCGGAGCTGGAACTAATAACAACGCTGAGCTCTTGGGTTTATGGGTCTCACTTTCACTTGCAAATTTTTGGTCTTTAAACCACATTCGTGTTTTGGGAGACTCTAAACTTATCATAGACTGGATTAATCAAAACAGTAAGCTCAATTCAGTCCACTTAGAAGGTTGGAAACAAGAAACGAGGAAGTTGGCTAACAACTTCTCCGACATTCAGTTCAGCCATATTTCCAGGGTTCATAATTCAGCTGTTGATGCTCTATCAAAGAGGGCACTAAGTGTCGTGGTTGGTAGGCTCTCCGTCTACCATAGTGATAATGGATTTGAGAGTCAAATTACCTCCTACAATCTCTTCGAAGGAGATTGAAGCCTCCTCTAGTACTGCTGTTTTTAATTACAGAGTGATGCCATAGCTCTCTCGGTTGGGAGATATTAAGAATTGTTCTCTGATCGATTCTAAGATCGCAGTTTTTTTTCCATCCTCCAACGGTAAGGGCGACTCCCACCCTGGGCGTATTAGACAGTGGAGACATGTTTACTTGTATGGGATCGATTTTATTTATTGTCTGGTCATCTTTTGCTACAGCTGTAGCTTTATTATGTAAATGAATTTATACTTAATATAAATTCGAGGGAATTTTTCATGGAAAAAAAAAAAGGTTTCTAATTAAAGTGTATATTTCCTGAAGATGTGTAAATACATGCTAAGCAAAGTCATACCTTAATAATAAGGTAATTATAAATGATAAAGGGGTAAAAAAGGGATATTTTTATGTAAAAGAATAAGTACATATTTGTATAGCTTAGTCTAATTATTTTATTTTTTGTTTTTTGTTTTTTTTTAATATTTTTTGGGGATATTTGTTTAAAATTAGGGGAGAAATTCTTGAATCTATAGATTTAGTATTTATTTTTGTATAATCCTAGTGTTTCATAAGTTTATCAGTTTACTGAATCCATTTCTACATTCATAAATGCAATGTAAACAACAAAAAATTGTGATTTCGTGTAGATTTATGTGGTATTCCTGCTAAAAAAAACAAAAACATAGAATAATTAGACAACGCCCATCTCATACTAAATGAGGTGTATGAAGACTAGAGTTTGATATTATTTTGTAACTATGCATTTATTCATTTTAGTTTGACTACCTATAAAGAGAAAAAAAATATTAACTATATATCCACATCACAACCTTCAAAGAGAGGATTTGATACTTTACTTAACATTGTAGCAAACAATCACTCTTTATGTTCTTTTAAATTGTTTTTATAGGTTTTTTTTAATAAATACCATCTTCTAAGTTTATTATTTTAAATATTTTTTCCAACAAAAATTAAAATGGTTTAACATGAATCATTCAAATGACCTTTCTTTTGTCAATTGGGTGTAGCTTGGATGGTTGCGAGGAATGAATGTTATCCTCCCTTCCGGGGTTCAATTGTCATTATGACATGAATAAAGCTCATAATGAGTATGTTGTAATGGCTTCGAGCCTATATGTATTGGAAAATTGTCTTTGATTCAAAATTGAATAACAAAGCAACTAATATTTTCTACGTGAAAAAAAAATTCTAAAAAAACTTTTATATTATATCCTTATTCAAATAAACTTCTACACATATTTTAATAAATATATTAAACATTTTTTCAATTTAATTTATATTTTATTTTCAATTTAATCAAAATTAACACTAAACAATTTATTAATATAATTTTTAATATCTTCTCACCTTTTATCATAACCCAAATAATACCACTTCAAATTCTAAATGATAAAATTTTAGCTCTAGATTAAGAAGTTTGTATTATAAAGTGAACATTGAGAAATTTGTATTTGTATTATAAAGTGAACATTGAGAAGTTTGTATTAGGAAGTAAAACACATATTTCTAAAAATCATTTGAAAAATTAATACTCATAATTTAGTTCATTATTAATTTCTTAAAAAGGAAAGCTTTATTGTATTAAAACAAATAATATTTATAATTTAGTTCCTTATACTAATTATAGTATTTTCTTCAAAGATGCTTTCCCTAACCATCTCTACTTTAACATGTTTTAAAATGAAGAGATGCTTGCACTTTTGAAGACGAGCATTACCATTCCCTTATACCATTGTAGTAGAATTATGCATAAATGTACAACAAAAGTGGGGAGAGTGTCATTTTTTTTTGTTTTTTTTTTTCTTTTTTTAAGGTAATTGTTTATTAGGTAATTGTTTATTGTGAATGTATTTTTATACATAAATTATATAGTTAATTGAGTTTAGCTCGAGTGGTTTGTGTTGAGGGGTGTTTTCTCCCTATTCAAGTTCAATTTCCGCAAGTGACATGTTGAGCTTTTAAATGAGTAAGTTATTGAAAATACCTCGGCTTTATACAAAATCTGGTTTACCTCGGATACCATCCTCGAAATGAGGGGAAGTGTGTGGTAGGTTTCCCCGACTCTATTCCAAAGTAAATAAATAAATAAATTATATATAGCAAATTATTTTTATCTTAATGAAAATGTAGAAAAAGATATGACTCATTTGTGAATTCTATTCACATATATTTGAGATACTTTACTTAATGTTTAACTTTTTCAACCGATTATAGTAATTAGGGATGAGTCTTAAACTTAATGAGGATTTTAGTTTAGCTTGATCATTGGATAACAATGTTAGATTGCTACTAAACATTGCGTCTTTTCATCGAGATCTAAAACAATTACATAGTTAACTATTTTTATTTTCTTTTTAAGATATCATTCCACTATTTTTCTTTTTAAGAAAAAATGTTGATGACTGCAACCCAATAAATAAACAAATTAGGTCATGGTCTTGGTAGTTATCAATGCATTTGATAATTCTTGACAATTATAGTTTTACAATTTGGTTAACGATCGATCATTCCACAATAATCATTCTTGAGGAGGGAACCAAAGGGGAATAAGAGTGAATTTGGACAACATCTTTGAAAGAGCAGGGTCTAGAAGAAAAAGGTATGCTTTGGATTAGAGATCTGCACCATAAGAATAACAAGTTGCATAATCGAAAACTTGCCAATACCATCATCTCTAAGAAAACAATATACATTTAATTACTTACAAGCAATGAATAAACATTGCATATGGAAGGGAATCACTTCCTTAATCTACATCTAATGGTTTAAATCAACAATATAATCTCAAATTGTCATTGTCAAACTGATAATTGTCTATCAATGATCTTAGTGTTGGGTTGTTATATTCTTTGTAGTGAAATTATAGTCAAGGTGAATCGACTGACGGTTAAAGTCGAGGTAGATCGACAACAAGTTGAAGTCGGGGTGGATCAAAAACAAGTGTAAGTTGAGGTGGATCGACAGTAGATCAAAATTGAGGTAGATCGACAACAAGTTGAAGGTCGAGAGAGTCGATCGGGTAAAGTCGAATTCGAAGATATCGTTGACAAGTAAACTGACAAGAGGTCGAAGTGTGGGTGTGAGACGACCAACTAGAGACCGAATGAAGGTTGACTGGTAGTCGATTGGTAAACCAGACTTGGAGTTGACTGTAACAGAATCCAGGATTTGTGGGATTTGTAGCCAATGATATGCATGGATTTGTAACCGTTTTTGGGCGCCAATATTTAGGGTTTTTCCTGTTGTAAATCCTAAAAATAGGTGTGTTGTAAGGTCGTAAATGATGTTGTTGTTAGGTAATCGTAGAATGCACTTTTGTAGGTTAATGCATGTGTAAGTGTAGGTTGGTGGTCATGCATATGTAAGTTGAATTGGATACAGGGTTTTTCTTGCCTATGCAAGAGGGTATGATATCGATTGTGTCTTAGGTGTGGACCAAGGTTAGACATGTAACCTTTTATTCTGATTTAATAAGACAACGAGAGAGAAAAAAGCTCAAAGTAATGTTGGTTTTCCTAGTTAAGGGTTCCCAGGGTAAAATCTCGATGTATTGTGTGATTGCTTGTGTCATTTGCTTTCTTCATTAAATTCTTATTCTCTTCTGCTAGGATTAGTGTGGAAGTGTCTTTCATTTTCTGACATGTGGTATCATAGCTTAGGTCTTCCCTAACAAGTGAGTTATTAGAGCAGTGCTCTGCTTTGACAAGTATATCAGATCCTGATTTGCAAATATTGAATCTCAGAACTAAACCCTAGGTATAGTAAGAGTCGTAATTCATAAATTGTGTTAAAGATCGCGATAAAGAATGGTGAGCATTTATAGAATAGAGATAGAAAGATTCAATGGCTAGAATTTTGAGCTTTGGAAGCTTAAAATGGAAGATCTTCTTGTAGATCCAGAACAATGGACAACGGTTTGTTCAGGTACCAATCGACAAGCATGTCGACGAAAGAATGGGAGAAACTCAAAAGAAGAGCAAGAAGTACGATTCATCTTTGTCTTGCAGATTCGGTGCTACTAAATGTCTCGGGTGAATATTCGACCAAGAAA
>SNQJ01S0056974.1:16126-34159 GCA_010110895.2 Picea sitchensis
AAACATTATGCTTATACACAGATTCATGCGGAAGTGACAGTAAACACATACATGCAACAAACACAGGAAATTATGATAAACTTCATACATGTACTTAACACAACATGTAAAATTAACATATAATTGGTACTTATCATTTTATGAAAGCCATCGACTGCATGCAAACCTTCCACGAACCTCCCAGCCTTAGACCATGTTGCTCCAAGCTATCAAAAATGGGTCACCCTCGAGCTGGGACTAAACTCCACCCAGGGTAAAGGAAATCCTAGACTAGGATGAGACTACAGAAAGATGCACAATGCAACAGGAAGGATTCCCTCCAAGGAGCCTACTTATGCCCACCACTCACAGACTCTCATTCCCCACATGCCTTTCCCACCCCGAGAATATACACCTTCACTATTCCACAGTGAATCGATTGCTCCACTTCCCTTCCAGGGCTTCAACAACAAGACGGATCAGGAATTCTTAGAGCTCTTTAGTTGCTGCTGGACTCCCTTTAGGAGATATCACTTCCCCAATAATCTCTCTCACCTAGAGAGAGTTGCTCACATGCTTGACAACCTGCTTCTTTAATCCACGGGCCTGACAACCCGCCTCTTCAAAACCATAGGCCTGACAACCTGCTTCTTATGTCCAACTCCTAAGTCAAACGAGTAACCATAGTAGCAAAATCGGGTAAGGCAGAGTACGGGCTCAACAAAAATACCAGTGTGTGCAAGTTATAGAGGTTCACGATGGCAGAGGGTTCAACAATGGTGGAAAATGGTTGACTGTGTGCCTACTCAATGCATGAGTGAAGGGGGAGCATGGAAAAAATGGTGAGCGAACCCCCATAACGATGGATTTTCCCACATAAATCTGCATGTGCCCAGGTCGACACTTGGCTCTCTTTGGAGTTCGTTCGTTTCCCCAAAGGAACTTAGGATAATAGGGTTTATTTCCCAAGCCTTAGTATTTTAGGAAAATATATTATAATATTCCCTTGGGTTAAGCCCTCAAGCTTAGCCCCTTTTTCCTAGCCTCTCAGTGATTCAAAAAGATTTTTTACACGGTAATGGTTGAGTTATTAATGCATGTATTTATTAACCATTTATGAAGCTCAATAAAAGAGCAAGAAAGATGAAAGTCACATAAACATATACAGATATGAAATAAAGCATAAACAACAACAAGCCATAGAGCACCAGAGTGCTAATGGAGTTTGACAATCTCGCCTACGTCTCCGAGCCTTTATCTCAGTGGGTGAGGCTTTCTTATTTTTGTTAGAAGATTTAAAAGTACATCACATCAGTGCCAAAAGGTTACAAAACTGGTTTGGTCTTGTTCTACCATATCTCTAGAACCCAACAAAAGCAACGACACTTAAATTGGATGATCGGAGCTCCCAGAAATGGCCTACAAAGGTGCGCTCTTCAATAACTTCCCTCAATAAAAATGGCTTTGGCTTGGAAAAAATTCAGCATAAACTTGCTTTGAATGTCACCCCATGGCCTCAAGAAGGCCCTGGTTTATATAGATCTAAATTTGGTAACCATCTCCCAACTTCCCCCCACGATCTAGCCTCAAAAAGGGCCTAATATCTCCCAACAATGACCAAAATCTCCAAAAACAGGCCTAAAATCCATTAAAAAATCATATACTATAGTTAAATAACCAATTTTTGCATATAATTAGGGATAAGCCCCTCTAGCCTGGGCACACGCTCCCTCTACAGGGTCATATGGAACCATGTTGCCAAGCGCCATCCCCCAAGGGGATGCGCGATGGCCCCTCCTTCGCTAAGACTTGGATTCTTGGCATGTGCATATGACCTAGGTCCGATCGGATGAGATAAGCCCCCCGTTCATCGGCCCTCTATACGCCCAAACCCCGAGTCACATGGCGAGATGTGCTTATTAAACCAGGGTTGTTTCCACATTCCCACGCGAATATACAACACAGGGTCACATGTAAAATCCCATGCGGGCAGAGTAAAAACTCCAAAGAATGCGTGCCAACGTGTTATACCATGGGACATATGGTAGCGTGTCACATGGAATGTTTTTCCGCGGGGTTGGGGCTAGGCCCCAACCCTTACTCCATTAGACTTATAACACATTTAAACATAAATATAAATGAGCCCATAAAAGGTTAAGACCCATAATGAGGGTGGGTTGTTTAGCCTGGCCCTGCCAAGACACTTAACATGGTGGGAGGTCCAGTGTTCGAAACTTGTTGAACTCCCAAATTTTTTTCCAACCAATAAACAGTCAAAGGGTACCATGCGACATTGTACCATACACTAAGATCTCTGCCACTTGTCAATGCTTCACTCGTCCATGTGTCTGCCACCTGTTAGCCCTGTCAGCACACTTTCCTAGACATCATCTTCCACGCATCTTCGTACGGGCGTGCCATGTGTCACCCTTGGAGTTGGTGACATGTATCACTCTCGGATTGGTCCACTTGTACCTACCCAACACGTCATCTGTTTGTACGCCCAGTCAGCCTTCAATGCAAGTTGTATGGACCCTGCCACATCATCACCAACTATGCCTGGCATGCCAATTGTACGGCCGTACGACTTGTATAGTCAGATGCCACATGGCATTGTACAGACTATACAATCATCATTTTTTTTCCCCTGTTTGGTAAAATGAATAGATCGCCATATCTAGAGCATACGATGTCCGTTTGATCCCGTTCAAGTTGTGTTGGATTAGTATTGTTGAGGACTACACACATGTATGTTTTGA
Organism: Picea sitchensis; assembly: GCA_010110895.2. Lineage (NCBI taxonomy): Eukaryota > Viridiplantae > Streptophyta > Pinopsida > Pinales > Pinaceae > Picea > Picea sitchensis. The sequence goes on from SNQJ01S0056974.1 coordinate 18,865, forward strand.
ATCAATTATGAGAATTTTTATTTTTAGGCCTTTCTGAGCCCCATCAAGCTCATGGATCCAATTTTGGATCACACCTCCCCACTAAGGACCTTTTGGTCCCCAAAAGGTTACTGACCAGTCATCAAGCTCGGGATAGGCCACCCAGCTTGGTATCTATCTTTGAACTCTGTCATGTGCAACTGTCTCATCAAGATCAACTTTAACACAATCATGATAACTGACAACATATTGTTAGCCATTTGTACCCTATCACATCTTATTGAAGCCACTATCATCCATGTAGATAAAATTACTAATGATAGTATAAAAAATATGATTGCAAATGAGCTGATATGTTTGTAATATTTGCACGACATTATCTTATCTTGAAGCAAATTGTGATTGATTTTCCATTCTATAATCATCTCATGTTCTTTCTTAAGATCGATTACTTGATTCAAAACAATTATAGGTGTGTTTATTACTTGAGCTACCTTTCTTAATTGTTCCATAGTTTGAATATTTTTTTTGCCCTTACATGATGAGCATGAACCACATATTCTTGACCTGCTTTGATTAAATGATATTGATTCTTTGCCTTGTAGAATATTTCTTTACGATCATACAAGTATGGACTACCTAAGACCTTTCCACATTCACTTAGTGGCACCAAATCACATGTTACCTCGTCCACATACTTAGATGAAATTGAAAATTTTAATGTGCACTACTTTGTTATGTGCATTTGATGATTTTTGCTTATCCATTTAAGTGTGTAAGGCTTATTATGTATCTGTGTTTTTAATCCCAATTGCTTAACCAATTCCTCTTAAATTAGATTAGATTGAGATCCACAATATATCAATGTGTCAACCTTAGTGTGCCTCATGATGACCCTTATGTGAAACAAGTTACTTCTACAATCAAATCCTTCACCAATTTTACTTGTCATACCAACCAATGAGACTTTAGATTCATCACTTGAATCTGATCCCAAGTCTGTGGGTCGTGCTGTTGCCACAACTTTTTGCCTCCCTTTCTTTTCCTTGAACCAATTTGGTCTCTTCTCGGGATGCAATTGCCAACAACGTTCCTTGTCATGCCCCTCTTTCTTGCAATGCTTGCAAGAGGGCCTCTCTTCCTTTCTTGTCACTGCATTTGACTTCTTTTCATGCCACTTCCTTTTGTCCTCTTTCCCTGGAGATGATTCCCATGATACTCCAACACCTTTTTTCCTTGCTTCAATGTATGTCTCTTAAACAGAAACCTCATCAAGATTAGTAGGTCCAAACAAGAATACAGTATTTCAAATATGTGCAGGTAAACCTCCTATATACTTCATAAGAGTTTCTTGGGTATGTAAAGGAATATCTAACATCAATGCCATTTTACGAAAGCCATCTGTGTATTCTTGCATTGTTTTTCCTTTTCTTAGTTTTAAAGTTTTCCATTCAATTAATGCTTTCTCTTTATAACCCAAAGGATAGAATTGCTTTCTAAGTGTAGAAATAAAACTTTTCCATGATGGAAATACATTACCCACTTGTTGCGTGCCATTTTTCAACTTGCTTTTCCACCAGATGAGTGTTGTGCTTGCAATTCTAAGTGATGCCAACTTGATCTGAGTTGCCTCATCCTTGATCTGTTGCACACTGCAATAAAATTCCATCTATATGACCCAATTGTCAAGTATCTCCACATTAAATTCACCATTATATATGGGCAATTCGAATTTAAAATCAAGTTTTAATAAAGGCATTTCATTCTTATGTTTATGAACATTTTTCTTTGTGGTGCTTTTAGAAATTGAACTCGAAGAAGAAGGAGAAGGAGGTGAATATGGAGGTGAAGGAGGAATTTGAGGAGGATCCTATCCTTATTCACTTTTTCCCTTTAAAGATTCACCCAGATTTGGTCTCTTTCGTTCCAAGTAATCTTCATACAAAACCTTCATCATCTTCGACATGCTGAAGAAAGTTTTTCTAAACTCTTTATCATCCTGAGAAAGTCCCTCTTCCGATGCCATCTTCTTGCTTTGATACGTTATCTTTCTCAATCCAATCAATGGATTATCTTCAACAATATTGCCTTCACCATGATGTAGCTTTTCCTTGGTTAACATGAAAAACTCAAATCCAAACGTAAACTAGCTCTAATACCACTTGATCTGAAAAGATCTTTTACATGACAATGGTTGAGTTATTAATTCATGTGTTTATTAACCATTTAGGAAGTTGAATGAAAGAGGAAGAAATATGACAGCCACATAAACATATACAGTTATGAAATAAATCATAAACAACAACAAACCATAGAACACCATAGTGTTAACGGAGTTCGGCATTCTCGCCTACGTCTCTGGGCCTTTGTCTCAGTGGGTGAGGCTTTATTATTTTTGTTTGAAGCTTTAAACGTACATCACAACAGTGCCAAGAGGTTACAAAACTGATCTGGTCTTGTTCTACCATATCTCTAGAACCCAACAAAAGAAATGACACTCAAATCGGATGACTGGAGCTCCCAGAAATGGCCTACAAAGGTGCACTCCTCAATAGCTTCCCTGCATAAAAATGGCTTTGGCTTGGCATATATTTAGCATAAACCTGCTCTGAATGCCCCTGCCATGGCCTCAAGAAGGCCCTAGTTTATATAGATATGAATTTGGTAACCATCTCCCAACTTCCCCCCAAGACCTGGCCTCAAAAAGGGCCCAATATCTCCCAATAATGACCAAAATATCCAAAAACAGGCCTAAAATCCATTAAAAATTCATATATTATAGTTAAATAACCACTTTTTGCATATAATTAGGGATAATCCCCTCTGGCCTGGGCACGCGCTCCCTCTACAGGATCATATAGAACCATGTGGCCAAGTGTCAACCCCCAAGGGGCTACGCGCTGGCCCCTCCTCCACTAACACCTGGATTCTTGGCATGTGCATATGACCTAGGCCCGATCGGATGGGATAAGCCCCCCACCGATCGACCCTCTCTATGCCCAAACCCTGAGTCACATGGAAGAAGGTGCTTGTTAAACCAAGTTTGTTGCCACATTCTCGCACGAATATACAACACATGGTCACATGTAAAATCCCATGCGACTAAGGCAGAGGCCAAACTCCAAAGAACGCGTGCCAATGTGTTATACCGTGGGACATATGGTAGCGGGTCATATGGAATGTTTTTTCGTCGGGGCTGGGGCTAGGCCCTAGCCCTTAATCCATTCAAGTTATAACACATTTAAACATAAATATAAATGATTCCATAAAAGGTTAAGACCCATAGTGAGGGTGAGCTGGGTATCCCGGCTCTGCCAAGAAGCTTAGCCTGGTGAGAGTTCCGGTGTTCGAAACTCATTGAACTCCCAAAAAAGTTTCCAACCAATAACCAATCAAAGGGTTCCATGTGACATCCCATGTCTAGGCCATGTGGCACCGTACCATACACCGAGATCTCTGCCACTTGTCAATGCTTCATCCGTCCATGTGTCTACCACATGTTTTCCCTGTCAACATACTTTCCTAGTCACTGTCTATCACGTGTCTCCGTACGAGCATGCCACATTTCATCCTTACAGTGGTGACACATGTCACTCTCAGATTGGTCCACCTATACCTTCTCAACACGTCATTTTTCTATACTCCCAATCAGCCTGCAACGTCAGATGTATGGACCCTACCACATCATCACCAATTATGCCTACCATGTCAGTTGTACTTCCATACGGACTGTACATTCAGTTGCCACGTGAAACTGTACGGACTGTACATTCATCATTTTTTTTGCTTGTTTGACAAAATGAACATATCGCTATATCTGGATCATACGATGTCTGTTTGGGCCTGTTCAAGTTGCATTGGGTTCGTATCATCTAGGCCTACACACATTTATGTTTTGAAGACATTCTAATATTTTTTATTTTTAGGTCTTTATGAGCCCCATCAATCTCCTAGATCCAATTCTGTATCAGTCAGCCCATTCCCTTTCCCTACCCAGTGGAGCTTATTCCCCCATAACTCTTTCTTCGTGGTTGGTCTACATGCAACAATGTAATTATATTAATGATGTGAGTATTTATATATACAAAATCATGCTCCTTGGCCTTCATCATCTAGGCTCTCTCTCCTAATCAATACATAATCCTCCCAACTTATAAACACTTGTCTCATCAGCCTATGAACATCATCACAATTCAGCAGGGCTCAGCCTTGGGGTATTACAATCCCCTCCCCTTATTTATGCATTATCCTCAGTGCATCATATTTACATATTACAACAAGATTTTCAAAAATATTCAAAACTATGTGGGTATTTTGCCTGCATAGCATATTCATGCTCCCAAGTTGTGTCCTTAGGATCATACTAGGTCCATTGGACCTTTACAATCCATATGGATCGATTCCAGAGCTATTTTATTTTCCGGTCCAAAATTTGTACTGGATGCACTTGAAAAGTGATTTCTTGCTCCACCTAAATCACATTCCAATTGATAACATGATTAGCATCAAGTACATATTTCTTAAGCAATGATACATGGAATACATTATGTATAGACGTAGATGCAAGAAATGAAATCATACAAACTATTGGTCCAATCCTCTCTAGGATTTCAAACGACCCACAATATATGGTTCTTAGTCTGAGTTGACACCTGTGACAAAGTCTTTCCTATTGTCTGAGATACATTAGCCTGGTTAGGAATCCCTTTACCTGGGTGGAGTTTAGTCCTAGCTCATGGGTAACCCATTTCTGAGAGTGATGAGCAATGTGGTCTAAGGCTGGGAGGTTCATGGAATGTCTGCATGCAATTGGTGACATTTTACAAGATAAGTGTCCATTTTGTGTTAAATTACATGTTGCATTATTATGTATGTGTTTATTTTTATGGGTTATTCATGTGTGTGTTGCATGTATATGTTTTTTATCATTCTATATGAATTTGTGCATTTTCATAATGTATTTGTTTGATTTAAGTTATATATATATATATATATATATAAATTTCCGCAAGATTTTCCGTGTGCATATGTTTTTATTTGTATACAAATCGAAAATGTTATGTGGCATATCCCTATTCGATGTTGGGGATGTTACAATATGGTATCAGATCATTTTTTTGAGTAGCATGGCCCAACTTGGGTGGTCAGGGATGTTACAATATGGTATCATAGCATTTTCTGGAGTAGCATGGCCCGACCTAGGTTTGAGGATGTTACAATATGGTATCAGAGCTCCAATCTTCAACACTGAGCCTAGATGGGTCGAGCAAGTGGAATTGAAACAAAATTCCAGAGAGAGTTGATTTCAAAGTGGCCAAATTTCAAGTTACAGAGCATCCATGGTAAAATTTAGAAGCAACGACGTGGAATTGGGCAAAAGCCCCAATTTTTGTTGTTAAATTCATGGAAAAATTGAGAAATTTGGTCAAGTGGTGAGATATTCTTAATTTATTATTTGTTCTAGCAAATTCAGACCTGGAATTGGTCGAATTTGAAGTTACAAGGAAGCCATGACAGATGGAGCGCGATTAGTTGATTAAAATTCTCAATTCGTGAATTGAGTTTGGGAAAAATTTGTTCTTGAAATTTCAACCAACAAAGATTTATTGTTCCAGAGGTTGAATTGGTGTTATCAGGGTGAAATTGAACAAATTTCATAGTTGCAGAATGTCTATGGTAAAAATTGGGAAAAATTTAGGCAAAATCCCCAATTTCTACAGTGGAATTCATGAGGATTTCATGTGCATAAAAATGAATGTGTGTAGGTGGGAGAACTAAAAATGCATGATGCACAATGAAAAGCTTGTGATATGTGAAAAATTATTGGCGCGCAGGTGCGCATGCTAAAATTTGGTGTTGCACGGTGTAGAGTGGCATTGTGAGGAAAAATATTGGAGTGCAAGTGCGCATGCTAAAATTTGGTGATGTGCGGTGCAGAGTGGCATTGCGCAGAAAAATATTGGCGTCTAGGTGTGCGTGCTAAAATTTGGCACTGCGCAGCGTAGAGTGGTAATGTGCGGAAAATTTTGGTGCGTGAGTGTGTGCACTAAATTTAGCATTATGCGGTGTGGATTGAGTGGTGCATGCATAATATTGGCACGTGCAGTGTGCGCATGCATAACAATGGCATGCGTGGTGTACGCATTATTGATATAGCGCGAAGGAACTTTGTTGGTGTGTGCGCAATGTGGGTATATGTTGTCGTGCGACAATTTAATTAAGGGTGAGCGTGAAGTACTGGTGTGCGGTGGGGGCGTACTAAATTTTGGCATGGTGCAATGCATAGAGTGAAATGTGTGTGTAATATTAGCGTGCAACACATAAAAAAAAATTGCGCACAACAGGTATTAGTGCATGAACCAAAATTGTGCGTGGTAGTTATTGGCCCACGACACAAAAGTAGTGTGCATCAATTATTGGCGTGACGAAAAAGTGATCCACATTGGTTATAGGTGCGTGAAGCATGTACTACCTTGTGGTGTTGCTGTGCATGCTAAATATGGGTGTATAGGTTCAAATTTGTGCACGTGAAGTCGTTTGGATGGTGTACAACAAGAAAAAACCATCGAATTTCTGTGACATTTTATATTGTTTGAAGGTCATATTTTTGTAGCGCGTTTTTGAGGCCCTAAACAACGTTTTTAGCTACTCAAAAACCCTGAGAACATAGTGTACCAAGGTACACTATGCCTTTGCATACCAAATGAAAGATCCCAAAGAGAGATTTCTAATGGCGTAAACCATTCGTCAAATGGACTTTTTATGAGGAAGTTACAAGACAAATAGTGGAGGGTAAATTTTAAGACCCAACTAACTTCAAAGGGCCATAACTTTCTGCTCCAGAATCAGATTGAGGCACATGAGTAGTCTATGGAAATATATTGAACCATAGAATACAGTCCTGGATCTGAATTAAAATTTTGGGCATGTTAGAAATGTTTAAGACGGAACAGAAGGTACCTATAGCATTCCAAACCAAAAACACTAATTGCCTAGAACTTCAGCAGGTTGTAACTAGCATCCCAGAACCCGGAAAGAGGTGAAACTTGGACAGAATGTCCAAAATATGTATATGAATAAATTCAGTTGAGATTCTATGAAAAATCCAATGGAGTAGGTGCAAAAATGCATAATTACAGCGCAAAATTGCACCAAGTTGAAGAGTGAACAGAAAAATTAATGGACAATTCTCAAATAACCATAACTTTATGTTCAAGACTCATAATTGAGCATGGAAGCAGGTGTTGGAAAGGTATTGGACAACATAATATAATTATTCACCCAGAAAATTGATCTAGGCATTCAATTTTTAGGAAATCAGAAGAAATAATTTTGATGCATTATTGAACCATAATGGTTCATATTTTCATGAAATTGTTGAATAAGTTAGCCTGATAAAGTTTTGTTGGCTGCACATTTTTTAGAGTTAACAACATCTAGATTAGATCAGGATCAACACAGAGTGCAAAGGAATGGAAGATGCATCAGGGACTTACAACTAGGAATATGAGATCATAGGGATGGATGTCCATATGGGCATTGAAGGAACAAACTCCAATGGACATGGAGAAGGAAGGGAGGAAAACATGAATATGGTAGAGACCATTAAAAATTTGCAGAAGGATGTCCAAATCCATAAAGATAATAATGAAAGGCTTATGAGAGCCAAGGAGCAACAAGAGGACTTCAACATGAAGTTAATGCATATCTTAAACCAAATAGAAAAGAAACCGAATAAGGAGAGTGGCTCAAGAAAATTAGGAAGTCATAGGTCTCCTGATGAGAAAATAAGAACAAGAACTGTTAGCAGACATCATCGTCACTCCCCGAGTCATTCCAATAAGAGAGAACACAACAACTTAAGTCCATCCCCTGTCAGGAATCATAATAGGTATTGGGTATATGAGCTACGAGGAGAAATGAACAAAATCAAACCTCCTACATTTGATGGTAAGCACAAGAAGGATGAAGTTACATAGACATGGTTGTTGGGCATGATAAAGTATTTTCAATTTCATAATTATTATTCTCATGTAGAAGGAAGAATTTCCCTCTATCAAATCAAGGGAAACTCATCCATGTGGTGGAATCAACTTGTGCAGGTGCAACACATTAAATAGAAAAATGTTACTTGGAGGGAATTCAAGAAGTATTTTGAAAATAAATACTTGAATAAGAGATACTATGATAAGAAAATAAAAGAGTTCTTTGAAATCAAGCTTGGGAGTGTTATCGCATGAAATTTTTAGGGTCTTGTGAGTTGGTGGTTTATACCCGAGTCTATGCCCATGCCCTGTTTTTCTATCTTTTGCAGGACATGTCTTTAAATTTTCCCCTTTGGTCGACAAAGTCGATTTGTTTACCCCTTTTTGTTTAAGCACTCATCTTTGTTACCGCTGTCAATGATCTTTATATTTTTCCCAAACCCTTAGCTAGTCATCCGAGCTTTTATTTTATGCAAGTCACATTCATGAGCACAAAGCGCAACACTTAGAGCGGTTTGATATGGACTCAAATCAAGCGAGCGAGCAAGTTCAGTTTTCAATAGATTAGATTCCATTTGAAATTCATATTTGTGGCCCTTAGGTGATCAAGATCATAAAGTTGTGCGAGGTTTAACGTCAAACAGAGGTCCAAGCACCCGAAATCATATGGATCGTTCAATTCAAAAGGGAACGTGGCATAGGATCATCATTTCACCGTTTCAGAACTCAGGAAGTGTAGAGGAAAATTTGTTAGGAGTCATGAGATGCAAACTCCCGACATGATCTAGGTCATTGGATCGAGGAAATTCATGGACCGTAAATCGGAGGTGAGCACGAAATCAAAAATCATGAGAGGGGAGGTAAGTATTGCTTCAACTTCCCGAGACACGAAATCTCAATACACACCTTATGGATAAGCACTTGGTCATAGTTGAGGTCACATTGTTGAAGGTTAAGGAGAGGAGTTGGCGCTCGCTAGGCTCCATTTTGCAATTTCAGAAATCAGGAGAAGGGGGGGTGAGTAGCCTTTCAACTTCCTGAGATGAAAAATCTTGATATGATCTGTACCGTGGATCTTATAGGGATAGGTGGTAGCCAATATGATGGTTTACGGAAGTGAATTTCGGGAGTTTTGGGAGAAATCGTGGCTGTCGGATGCATAGAAGATCCAACTGACGATTTGAAGAAGGGAAATTTCACAATATCGGGTATCTGGAGTTTGTAGTCAAGTGATTTTAAGGTCCCTGAAATGTGAAATTATGATGCACCCAGGAGTTGGGCCCATGGTCACAGCCAGAGGTCATATGGAGGAAAAATGTGGTAAAGGAGGAGATGGCACCAGGAACTTTGGGAGCATGAAAAAAAGAATGTGAATTTCATGAAACTTGAACCAGAAGATGAATATGCCCATGTGAGTTAAAGACCGAGACCATCATGGTTTCAAGGTGTCGGGTTGACTTGAAGGGTCACTAGTAGCACATGGTAGATCCTTGGACGTTAAGTCCCATCCTGATCCCGATGAAGGAAGTTAATGAAAAAGGGAGTGGTGGTTGAAACCTCGTCTCACTCCATAAATGGAAGTTATGGAAGGTCCAGTCGTGGGGACTGAACTGTCAGCCTGTGGTACTCCTGCGAGAAAATTTTCCTGCAACCCCATGTTGATCTAAGCTCATGTTTGACAGAAGAATTCCCGCATAGTATGACAGGGCGGGAATCAATTGGAATCTTTGAATGCATGGGTCTGGTCACACTTCTAGTAGTTGCAATAGTTTTGAGTATATATACTCAGTTTTAATATTTTGTTATGGTCGATGGTTGAGCTAAGCTCTCGTATTGTAATGTTTTAATGAAAATCTGGTTCTTTGGTTAGGTAACTTGATATGATATTTCTTTTTTAATGAAAGTCGCCTTCTATTTCCATCTTATCTTTGTTTGATATTGAATGTTCATGATCGAAGGATTCACATTAATTGTGGTGATTGTGTTGTAATGAATGTTTAATTGCAGTGAAGTTATAACATTTTCCGTTTCCTGAAACTTCAAATTCAATATGATCTTGTTTTCAGAGTTCGTCCTCCTTAGGTTGTTGGAAGACCTGATGTCCAGAGTAGACCTTTACATATTCTCCTCAATTTATTCCTCCTACTCACCTTTACTACAACTTACTGGCTGAAGTTGATCAAGACCTCATTTTCTTGTGTATACTGCCATAGTTTTCTAAGTTAAAATGATATTCTCTTGAGTTTCCCCCATTTGACCTCTTTAAATACATTAACTGTGACATATAAACTAATGGGTATTGGGATTACCTCTGCCGCAATCCATAGGTGACTTCTGGTGCTAACATTTCTGGTCTCGTTGCCAGGGACAAATTGAATATTTTCCCTAGGTAGAACGACAACAAACTTCTAATTTTGAAGGTGTATCAGAAATCATAACCTTTGAAGATTGCGCTTGCACCTGGTGGCTCCACTGTTTCAACTCCATTGTTTCAGTTCTAGCTCCTAAAGGCAGACAAATGATGTCCACTTCACTGCTGCCTCTAGTAACATCTGAAGTTGACCTAGAGGAAATTATTAGAAAGGGAAAGATCACTCAAAAAGGTACCTCTACTATTGTACCAAGTTTTTTCTGATAATTTTTATAATCCCTCTTTACAAACTCCAGTAACTGTTTCTAATTCTCCCATTATACAAACTGTTGGAGTTTCAAGAAATTTAAGTTTTGGGAGTTTTCCTTCCGATTTCTCCCCTCCTATTCTTGGTTTGGAAGGAGAGAGCTTTGACACCCCTTTCTCCCCCAAAATTTTGAAGTGGAAGGAGAGAGATTTGACCTTAGAAGACTTTCCTACTCCTCCTCCTATTATATTTGCTGCACTTACAGAAGGGGAAACATTTATTACCTCTAGCACCTCATATTTATCTCCTAATGCTCAGCCTTTTCCTTTTTCTCCCAGAAGCATAACCCAGTCTTTCCCATCTGAACTCCATCCCCTCCAACTCACATCCAAATGGCAGGTGCTAATCCTCCTAGGAACAAAATGGATGAGATATTGGATTCTAGATACACTCCTTTGGTTTTACCTCAGCCTATGAATGCTCTCCCGGCCACAAACTACCTTAAGTGCATGCCCCAGTTCACAAGAGAGGGAGATGTGACTGCAAAAGAGCACCTTGCATCCTTTTATAGATTTGCAGAGATTCAGGCCATCGAAAATGAAGATGTGTGGATGAGAGTTTTTGTACAGAGTCTTGATGGTGATGCTAGGGATTGGTTTAAGGACTTTCCTCCTAGATCTATTGACGAGATTTATTCTCTGGATGATTCACTCTTAAGAAATTGGGGGAATAAAAAATATCTCCTTTATTATATTACTGAATTCGGGGCACTTAAGAGAGAAGGGGAATCTATTTCATCCTTCTCAAAGAGATTTACTAAGATGTATAAAAATATTCCCGTTGAAGTTAAACCCACAGAAACCTCTGCTAAGATGACTTATACTAATGATTTCAACCCTAATTTTTGCCTCTTGTTGAGAGAAAGAAGAGATACCTCCTTGGATCATATGCACGATGTATCCATTGAAGTAGAATCTAATATATTGGCAGTTGATAATCTTAGGAGTAAGGTGTTGATGGGTCTTAAATACTTTGATTCAACAAAGGAACCAAACCTGCCACTGAGGCCCAATTAGACTCTGCAGTGTTTGAGATGGAATGGTTCTCCAGATCTTGCGATCCGACTAATTTATTGATGGGATTTGTGTTTTCTTGTGAAGGCTCTCCCTTCAGGTAGGACTGTTCTTTTCTGTATCTTTCTCTTAGGTGGGACTAGTTTGAGAGATGCAAGCCAACATAAGCCAACTTGACAAGTAACAGGATTGAGTTTCAACTATTGGGAAGAGGTTGAGCTTGGGATAACCTACTGCTCAAACATGCGAACAATGATTCTATGCCAAAGGACCTAGTACTAATACATTAACCAAATGAACATCGAATTACTATCTGAGAAAAATTAATTAACAGAAAGAAAACACACATATGTAATCAAGATCACGGTAAGAAAAATAATTCATCTACCATAAAATTCATCACATAACAACACAATGATATATCTTCATCATTAAAGAAAAGAACATCAAAACATTGCGCCATATAACTTGAAAACATAATCGATTTCTCTTACTCATTTACTGCATCATTCATGGAACAGGATAGGAAGTAGTTCTTCTCCAAGCCCAATCACATACATTTGACGAAATTAACTTGTCTTTGGTCCAAAAGGACTTCTCAATTCATATCAATCTTGAAATAGTTCTTAACAACAAAAAATAAAGAGTTCTTACAAAAACCATTGACCCATGACTAACCAGTCGATGTCTCTATTTATAATATAAAATTCAACCGAAATTAACGGTTAAGTACAGTTTAAACCAAACAAAAATCGCCATGTGGTGTGGTCATCCAACAATTTCTTTAACAATTTATCTGGGATATTTCTTGAAACGAATGACTTTCTTCATATTCATACCAAATGATAAACATATCTTCACAGGTTTGGGCCCATGGGGACTTGTGTTGTTCCATTGGGGTGGCATATACTCCTCTGATATCTACTGCATGCATTCAGTACTCTACCAAACTGGCGTTTAGTAGTTGCAACATGGTTCAAGATCTGATTGGGTATTTCGTGAATTGTTGCACTTGTCCTGGCTTAGCATCGGCTATCTTCGCGTGTTCTTCGGTCCATAGAGAGTCTTGTTCAGCATACAACTTGACCACCTCGCTCGAGTCGATAAACTTATTGGGGGCACCGCATTCCAGGAGCTCAGAATCCTTTATTGTGCCAATGATCCAACTTTGATGTTCCTTACGAGTCCTTTGGCAAGGCCACATGATGAGCTTTGTTCAGTAATCGTGGAGGATTCTTACCTGTAAATCAAGATAGAGGAAGTTTATCTATTTAAGCAGCCTGTGATAGGACATAAATAAACCGAAAAGACTAATACATACCTGTGTAGCCCGCTAGTATCAGTCATTTAATACTTATGTGATCTCAGTCACTCCTTCGTATGATCTATGATGACCTAGCCAAAGTCATCTCTCCTTTTGGTTAAATGAAAGATGTCAATATATCATGGAATGGAAAATCAAGTACGACATCCATGAGCATTTTTGTTTTAAATCGTCATAGTAATTATTTGACCTTTGGGGACAAAAAGACGTTGAAGGCGAGCGGGCGCTTGTATACTCCCAAAAGGTCGGACACCATAAAAGGAAAGTCGTTAAATTACCCCAGAATCCATATTATCAAGTGTGTAAAACATCATTCGTTAAATAATGGAGGTCTGGAGAAATATTGGAAGGGTCGTACTAGATGTTCTCTGTAACTACGATCGACAACGTTTACATGCTCTAGATTGCATCCTTCAAACAGTTGTGGTGCGTCGAGTCTTTAAACACCATGTTTTGAGGCATGAGTGTTGCACTAGAATGCTATGTTTCACTCTGTTTTTCTATAAATTTTGGGAGTTCTGTGGGAAATCTTACGCTTATGCCGAGATTATACTCTTTGGAATTCCAGTCTAGCGAATTCATCTTGGTGACGTCCTATGTAGACGTCCTCCATCACCTGCGAACGACCGAGTCACTACGCTATTGCGTAATGGGATCCCCTCCAAACATGGGACGGTGTCCGTGGGGTAGCCGAAGCGTCATTTCTGAGCCCCAGCGTGCCTGGGATTCTTTCTGGTCTGCTTCCCATGTCCTTGAAAGTCCAACAAGAGGTGTAGATTTTGGCTCAAATATGGTGTCGGCATCCTCAGCAGAGATTGAAGCTGAAAAGGGTGCGTGTGAGAAAGGTATGCTGGTAAACATGCCTTCTCATGAGCAGAAACTACGGAGAAGAGAAAAGGCTTAGGAAAAAATCTAGCAAAGGGGAGAAAAACTGCCTTTCGATCAAGATAAGTGTACATCTAGCCCCTGAGGGCTCTATTATGCCTACCAATTGGTCAGGGATTGTTGGGACTACTGGTAGAGGAAGCAGGAGATGACAGGAAAAATCACCAGTTCTCCCATCGAGAGCCCAACTCAACAATTAGAGCGGGTTAAACTTGCGATAGAAAAACTCTACCAAGAGAATACAGACCTACAATGTCAGTTGGCAGAAAAAGACCAGGAGATACCATCATCACAGGGTCACATAGGAAGCACAGTTTGGCTGCAGAGATGACTTCGGGAAGCAAAAGATACAATTGTGCAACTACGTGAGGTGTAGTGAGTGGTGGGAGAAAAGAACATACTGCAGGGCGTGAGTAGTGAACTCGGGAAAGGTTTGCGTGTGGGGAGGCATAACGAGCGATCTGGTGCCTTGCATTCTCCTGAGTGATTATTGGGAAAAATTCCTTTTCTCTTGCTCTTTTTTGTAATGATACTCGTCTTTTCACTGTTACCAGACCGGTTGGTCATGGTGTCGATGTGGCTTAGTTTTATGTGATCCGGCCTTGGCGGGATCCCTTTAATACTAAGTATCAAAAGTATTTCAAACGTATTATTCTTCCTTATGGATGCACAAATAGAAAATTGACACTTTTTTCTTATCATAAATCATTAGATTGCACAAATTATTTGATCTTGTAATAGTCGTTGTGGTACTCTTGGTCTGTTGATATGTTTCCCTTTTGTAAAGTGTCTGATATCAAATGATTCTTTCGTGGCATTATCGACCCTGAATCATTAGAAATATTTAATTACAGAAGGTAATCGATGATAGGTTAGGATCTTATTTGGGACCTTACTCGCACTAAAAACACTAATAACAGACTAAATACTACCGGTGTCGATATCGGGTGGTATTTGAAAAACAAAAATGATGCCTAAAATATATCGGGGTCGGAGGTCGGTGATTGTACTTCTTGATTTGCATGGCGTTTACTATTACATTTTTCTACTGAAACTAAATGGATCGGTCTTCTGCAGAATCCTTCCTGGGTTTGGTTGTAGGAAAGAAAGGATTTTGTCAGTCGATGCCGATGAAGGTCAGTACTCGGCTACTTTGACTTTCCAAACGATTTTCGCCACCTTACAATCTTTACTGATGCCGAAACTTTGAAGCACATTGGGGAAACTTTTGGGTCTCTGATTCCTTGAGTGGTTGTCAAGTCCTCTTTATGGTTAAGATGAATCTTCGTTACAAGTTCAAATAAACTCTAATTAATTCAATCAAGAAACATATAAGATAAGTGAGGGTATCAATTTCATAACTGAAGTGAAGATAGTCGATACAAAAGATTGAATGGTACCCAAAAAAGAAGAAAATTTGTAGACCTTTTT
>SNQJ01S0056975.1:0-11232 GCA_010110895.2 Picea sitchensis
AGGAGCATGAAAGAAACTATGCCACTCATGATTTGGAGTTGGCAGCCATAGTGCATGCCCTGAGGAAATGGAGACACTACCTCATGGGAAAAATGTTTGAGTTAAGAACAGACCACAATGGTTTGAAATATTTATTTGATCAGCCAAATCTAAATGCTAGACAAAGAAGATGGTTAGAATTTCTAAGAGAATATGACTTTGATATAAAGCATATCAAATAGAAAGAAAATAAATTGGAGGATGCACTCAGCAGGAGGGTGCATGAGATTCATGCTACAACCATCAACATGTACCAGACTGATGTTAAAAGAAAAAATTTGGAGGCTACAAATACAAATCTGCAGTACAGAGAATTGGTAGCAATGATTCAACAAGGTAAGACACCACAGAAGATGGATATTTATAAGTTGGGAGTAGATGGAATACTGTTGCACAAGAACATAATTTTTATACCAAATGTCCAGGACTTGAAACGTATAATTTTGCATGAGATGCATCATGCTCCTTATGCAGGGAACCCTAGATATCAGAAAACCATAACAGTGGTCAAGAGCCAATACTTTTGGCCAGGTATGAAGAGAGAAATTGCAAAATACATCGCTAGGTGCATGGACTGCCAGAAAGCTAAAACAGAGCATAGGCACCCAGCAGGATTGCTGCAACCTTTGTCCATTCCTGAATGGAAGTGTGAAGTGGTGATAATGGATTTTATTATGGGATTTCCCAGAACAGGCAAGCTACATGAATCGATTATGGTAGTGGTGGACAAGCTTACAAAATCTGGCCATTTTATTCCACTAAAAACTACTCACAAGGCAGCAGATGTCGTTGATATTTTCATGAAGGAAGTGGCACGATTGCACTGAATTCCTAAAACGATTATGTCTGACAGAGACCCGAAATTCACCTCGAATTTCTGGAAAGGATTGTTCAAAGGATTCAGAACGAATCTGAACTTTAGTAAAGCTTATCATCCCGAGTCTGATGGACAGACAGAAAGAGTGAATAGGGTGATAGAAGATATGTTGAGAATGTATGTGATGGACAAACCATCAAAATGGGAAGACTACCTACACTTGGTAGAATTCTCTTACAATAATGGGTATCATACATCATTGAAAATGAGCCCATTTGAAGCACTTTACGGTAGAAGGTGCAATACTCTAGTAAGTTGGGATAATCTAGCTGATAGAACAGTAGTCGGGCCATAATTGCTCAAGGAGATGGAGGACCAAATATTAAAAATTAAGAAGAATTTGAAAGCTGCCTAAGACAGACAGAAAAGCTATGCTGATAAAAACAAAATCCACAGAGAATTCAAAGTGGGTGATCATGTTTTCCTAAAAGTGAAAGCTAATAGGAGCTCCCTAAAGCTAGGAAGCTGCGCCAAGTTAGCAGCCAAATTTTGTGGACTATTTGAAATCCTAGAGAGGATTGGTCCAGTTGTTTATATGATTGCATTGCCTACATCTATGTATGTTCATAATGTCTTTCATGTATCATTTCTAAATAAATATATACCCTATGCTAATCATGTTATTGATTGGAATTTTATTTAGGTGGAGCAAGAAGGCGCTTTCCAAGTGCATTCAGTGCGCATCCTGGATTGAAAAATCAAACAACTCTAGAATCTATCCATAGGGCTTGTAAAGGTCTAATGGACCTGGTACGAACCTGAAGATGCTACTTGGGATCATGAGGATGTAATGCAGACAGAATACCTGCATCTTTTTGAAGAATTTTGAGAATTTTGTTGTATATGGGTACATGATGCACTGAGGACAATGCATAAATAAGGGGAGGGGATTGTAATATCCCTCGACCGAACCCAAATGTAAATATAATCCAAGTATATTTAAGCTAGTGAGTTGTTTAGACATAATTTTTGTAATACACCTTTCATGGCATGGTGCGCGCATATACTGCGCAGTAAATGGATGTAATGTGCACATTTTTTAATACTGCGTGCAGTAACTAAGGTGCGCGCAACCTTAGAGACAAAGGATATAGTGTGCAGTAACTAAGTGCACACAACCTTAGAGACAAAGGATATAGTGTGCAGTAACTAAGTGCACGCAACATTAAGGTCAGTGAACCTTTGTGTATATAATATGCATTATAGGCTGGTGATCCAGTATTATAAGTCGGAATGCTTATGTCTTGGACTTAGGCCAGTGCGCCTAGATGTCAAGGGCCAATGCGCCTACTTTGTACATGACTCATGATTAATATAAAATACATCACTACGCACAGACCAACCACAATAAAAGAGATGGGGGACTGAACTTCACCAGTTAGGGAAAGGGAGGGCCAAAATTCAAGGAATATTATATTAATATTTCCTAAAACATAAAGTATGGATAATTTTATCCTAAGTTCTAAAGTTGGGGACAAGTGGAAAAAAGTAACTTTCGATATGACAAGTGTCAAGTTGGGGACATGCATTCATATTGTGGGGAAACTTAGCTTAGTGAGGATTGTTCGGGAGGATGCCTTACGAATGGAAAATAGGGGGGGAAAACCATCAGGTTGACCATCATTTTTGACAGAGAGTTCATAGTGATTCCAAAAACACACTCAGTTATCCAATCAATGACTCCATGACCATTTCACTCATACATTTTGTTATCCTTGAGACAACCATTCCACCTTTCTGAAACCTATTTCCCCATCCCTTTTGGTTGGTGTACCTGGTTAGCTTGGATCGAGATTGAAGAAGCAGGTTGTCAGGCCCATGAGCAGTTCTCTGGGTGAGAGAATTGTTGGGGATTGATTTCCGTAGGTGCTAAACTGTAGCTACAACACTCTGAGACTTCCGGTCCGGCCTGTTGCTGAAGCCCTGGAAGGGAAGTGGGGCAGCCAAGGGACTGTTGAGCAGAGAAGGGGAACACATCCTTGGGTGGGACAGGCATGTGGGGAATGAGAGGTTGTAGGTTGTTAGTTGAGTGAGCACCTGAGACAGAGTCTTTCCTATTGTCCATGAGCCTTAGTCTGGATAGGAATCCCTTTACCCTGGGTGCAGTTCAGTCCCAGCTCGAGGGTGATTCACTATTGAGAGTGATGAACAATGTAATCTATGGTTGGGAGGTTCATGGACGGTCTATAAGAAGTTGGTGACAGTCTTTCTAAGATAAGTACCAATTTNTATGTTGTTTGTTATTTACATTCCCATGTTACGATGTTATCATATATGTGACTATGATTGCTTGTGTGCTTATGGGTAATTTCCTGTAAATGATGCATATCGGTAATTACTGTTATTTGTAATATAAAAGTCGTTTTACAGAAAGTAATTGTTTGTTTATGTTTAGATGTAAAGATTTCGCAAGTGTGTTGTATGTATATGTTTTAGTTGCATGCAGTCTAAAGAGTAAATTTAGGTGGCATTGCTTAGTTGACTATTGGGTATGATACTCTATGTTTTGCAGTATGGGAATGAAAGTGTTCCCTATAGTATCATGGCTCGGCCTAAGAGATAGAAATGTTACCGACTGGTGTCAGAGCATGAGTGGTTGCTTTGGAGTGGCTTACCCTGGCCTCAGGTTGGTCGAGGGGATCGTTACATGCTATATCTCTTTTATATACGTGTAGGTACAAACAATATTACTTGGCCCAATATCTTAGGGAAATAACAAAGGAGGCTCAACCATTCCCTTATTTGTACTACCTGACTACTCATGTACTAGAGAGTGGTCTCCTTGAGTGTTTTTCTTGATGTACTATAGAAAAAAGATGGCTACATATCTTATCTAATGCTGGTTTTAGGTATACCTAAGGAACTTTCTATATACCCGAAGGTATGTGGAAGTGATATTCTATTTACAAGTATTTTATAATGTAGTAATACTCAAAGGGATACTAATAGGGTGTCGATGGTTCCAAACGGCCTATCAAGCAGGTAAGGGAGAACTCCCAATGGCAAGTCCCAATTAGTCCTACTCACATTTAGTGTAGTGTTCCCGACGAGTGTGTGGGCCTCGTTGCCACTCAAAATTAAAATAAGAAAAAGGGGAAATACAATGAACCATCCCCCAAAGATTTCTAATTAATACTAAGTCTAAACTAGGTAAAATAAAACTAATATAATCCTAACTAATTATAACATGTCCTAGGAGAGAAGATAAAAGAATGAGTACAGTGAGAGATAATATCATCAGAATAAAAAACTATTCATGTATGCTAATGAAAACTGATAACAACACTGCTACAAATACATGTACAATTTGTTATATAATGCATTCATAACATTATTTTTGTACTCATAAGGAAACATGTGACAATATGAGCATATAGAATAGAGTGAAGAAATAGTCCATCCAACATAATTCTATGCTACTCAAGTAGAAGAAAAATGCATAAAGTCTCATGTACATTTACCAAAATCACAGATTTCCCAAATTCCTCTTACTCTTTATTCATTCAGAAGTAAGAATATTTTGTATCATTCACAAATGGAAAAAATACCCCTTTTACATTGAGTGAGCTCTCTTTTATAAAACAAGAGAGAGTCTTCATATCTCGTGGCTATTTGTTTCATTTTCTCCTAATTTATTTTACATTTTCAAAACTGAATATGCAAGAGTTAAAAATGGAATCTAGAGAGTCTCCTAGGTGGTTATTTTCTCCCTCAAGAAATTTACAAATAATATTTAGTAAAAAAATTATTGATTCTACCTGTTGTTGTTATCTTCTGAATTCCTCAAGTTGTTCTAGGAATTTCTAGTTTATATATTGATTATAATCATTCTAGATTCTTCCCCTCTTCCTCATATTTCAATGGTGCTCTTTTTGGTCTAATTGCAGATCTTCTGTAGTATTCTAGTTATAAAATAGTATGCAGAAAAAAAATAATTAGCTAGAAATGGAAGAGAAACAATGATATAACGAGAACAATACCATAATAACACCATGTTAGCACTAGAAGTCACCTCTAGATTACGACAGAGGTAAGCCTGATACCCATCATATTTTATGTCACAGGTGGATGTTGGTTTAAATGGGTAGAGGTCAATGGAAAAAACTCAGCACTAGAATGATATTACAACACAGAACCAGAAAAGAAATGCATAGAGAAGTGAGGGCCATATTAACTTCAGTCAGTAGATTGAGTTTAAAAGCAAGCAAAGGGAAGACTTGGTCATAAAACGAGAACAAGACTTTTATGGGCATTCGGCCTTACAGCAGCTTGAAAGAAGATAAACTCAAGCTCGATGATGTTTTCAAGCCCAAGTTTCAGACACTGAAATGTGCCCAAATGACACAATTCCAATAGCACATAATCAAACCTCCATCACCATGCAACTACAACAACTCGACTGGATCTTCCAATTCCGATCTATTCAGTGCGAGAGGGAACAAGACAACATAGGAAACTGAGTAAAACTGATCACGATACTGATATGATCAAACCTCCATCACAACAACATAACAATCCTCGACTGGATCCTCCAATTCTAAGTGTTTTGACACAGGATTTTCAAAGATGTGAAAGGAAACAGACTTCTATTAACTGAAAGTGTCAAATTGATTACATAACCATGCACAACTCTGGTGTTAAAACATATTACAAAATGGGAGCTCTGATCAACCAAATATGCTTTACCAAATGACAAAACTCCATACATATACTCAGAAATTTCATAATCAACAGCAGAGGCATGCTGGAGTTTCCATGGTGTAGTGTATTCTCAGTTAGACTGTGCGTTCTTTCCTTTGTCATATGCCACCTTAACTCAACATGGGATTTCCAGGGAAATTTGTCCTTGTGGAAAATTCAGACTGACAGTCTGCCTCCACAGTCAGGTCCTCCATGCCTTTCATTTATGGGGTGAGGTGAGGTTTCAACCACCTCACCCCGCCTTCATTGACGGCTTCATTGGGATCATAATGAGGTCGAGTCGCCTTGGCACCTGAAAATATGGAAGCCCTCTTTCTGCGGGTAACATCGGTGTTTTGGCCCTTTGTGCAGCTCTTTACATTGTCCCATGCAATCGCAGGCTATGACCTTGTGCCTATCCCCTATAAAATTTCAGGATTTCGCAACTCAAGAGTTTTCACTCCCCTTGACTTCAAATCTCCCAGTACGCAAACTCGCGAAACGGACAGTATGCATCAACAGTTGGATCCACTTAAAAATTGATGGCCAGGATGCTTCCTCGAAGGCCTCAAGTCCCCATCCCTACGTGTTGAGTGCTAACCTTTCTTCTTGGACTCTCTCATCATAATACCATGGGATATAATGATGGGCCCCAATTTCCCAAGGCATTTCGAGACTTCGTTTATCGAGAGTTCCCACATTCCTTACCTCAGATTTATCGATCCGCGAAACTATGAAATGGCCTAACTCAGATTGACGGTCGGATCTTCTATGCATCTGACGGCTGAGGCTCCTTGCGATGGGTGATTTCCTCTTGGAACCACCTTCCACGTGACCAAAAGTTGTGACCCTGCGCTAAGCTCCTATGAAATTTCAGGATTTTGTGCTTTGGGGAAATGAGGTGTTTCTTCTTTTCAAACCTTCGATTTGCGAAATCACTATTTTGGTATTTCAGACCTCAAGAAATAAAGACTTTGAAATTTCAGACCTCGGGAAATTGGGGTTTTGAAAGATAGATCCCTTCGAGACTCCTGATTCGCCAAATCGTGACTTCGTTAATATGACGCCACATGTCCCTCTGATTTGAACGGTCCAGATTAATTTCACAATTTCATACTTAGCGAAAATTTCTTGTAGCTCACTTCAAAACCCCTGAACCCTGATTCTGAGAAATCGCTTATCTGTTGCCACCTGTCCGCATAGGATTAGACGAATCATGCTCTCTTCAGGGTTTTTCCCCGGCCCTATACTCCGCGTAACTCCCAGACTTTGAACACCCACGAACCGTTGATCTGAACTGTCGTTGAAAAATAAACACGCCTGCTTGCTTGATTCGAGTCTAGACTGAGTTTTCTTGAGTGTTGTGCTTTGCGCTCATGGATGCGACCTTGGATAAATTGCAATATCTTGGGTTTTTAAAACCCTTTTCTCAAATTTGGTCACCCAATGACTAACTTCAAAGGAAAAACATCCCCTTGCAAGAATAAGTTCTAACACACCAGAAGAATACCAGAATAACAGCAGAAAGAGCACTTTGATTACTGAGAGCAATGTTCACTTGTCTCTTCGAGGGGGAAACCTCCAACAAACTAGAGCTCTATTACAATAATATCCAAGACAAAAATTATCATACTCTCTATTCCTATTTATACTAAATCTATCTATCCAAAAGAATATTCTAGAGGAAGATCCTTCTAGAAGCAGAAGCTTCTATTAGGTATTCTTACATTTGACTTATTCCTCCTTATTGCTCAGCCTTATTAATATTGACTTTTATTACATGGAAATATATTATTATACCCACTTGAGGTGTTAGGTAGGTTAGTTCCCTAACAAACCCTCCCCCTTAGAATCAAACTTGTCCTCAAGGCTTGAGATGAGGAAATTGTTGTAGAATGTTAGAGGGCTCCCAGGTGGCAATTGTTGGAGTTGTATCTTTCCACTGAACTAACACTTCCTTGATGGTACACTGACGAATAAAATTCTCTCTCTGGTCCAAAACTACTTGTGAATGCAACCATATGGATCCTTCTTCATCCAACTCGAGAAGCTTCGTTTGATTTCGGCACTTAGTTCAAATCACCTTCTTTAAGAAAGAGACATGAAAAACAGGATAGAGTTTGGAATGATTAGGTAAATCTAACTAATAGGCCACCTGTGTAAAGCGCTTGGGAATTTTATAAGGACCATAAAATTTTGTGTCAGTTTCTGATAATGTTCTACCTTGAGTGAAGTTTTCTTATAAGGTTGTAACAGAATAAATACCTGGTCTCCTTCAGCAAATTGTCGTTCTGAGCGACCTTGATCGGCTTGTTGCTTCATGCTATTCTTGTTGGAGTTACTTCACACACATGTAGGATTTATTTTTCCTAAGGTTTTTTCTTGTTTATTATTCATAATTAGTCATTATCCAGTCTCCTATATTTCAGGGGAGAATATTACACCTGGAGAATATTCTCTTGAGTTGACACTTCAGTTTGACTAGTTGAGTTGAGTCTAGATGTTGCATTGGTTTTGTCACCATGAAACATTGGGATAATCACCATGATAATGTGCACTTGCCTTGGTTTCATCACCAAACTGGTGCATTACCCTTATCCTTGATATACTCCTCACTACACTATATTTCAGTCAGTTAACTAATGATTGGTTGACTAGTTAACTCAGTTAGGTGGTAGTTGACTCCTGTAACTGCTTGAAAGACTATACTAGGTGGAATTTCACTCTCGTAAATATTAGTGTGTGTCCAGATCCCTCTAGACCACCACTATGGTGCATTGGTTCTCCTCCTGTGCGCATTTATTGAGTTATATAGAGTATATCATGTGTAAATTATTCATTATTCTCCGTGGTTAATGAGAATTCTTCTATTCTTTATCTCTCGCTTCTTCTTTCTCAATTTATCTCTACAAATGTGTGTGGTATTTTCTAGCTAGATATATTCTGTGAAAGTTCAAAAAATTTACATGGTATTAGAGCCGACGGACTACTAATCAAAAGATACACCAAATGTTTTGCAGGTGCTAAAGATTGAAGACAGTGGAAAGATGGTGTTGGTGTCAGAAGTCACTCCTAGATTGCAGCAGGAGTAAGCCTGAGGCCCATCAATTTATGTCACTATTTGTTGATAAAGGGTGATGAATGGAAGTAAACTTAGAACAATATCATTCTAACTCAGAAACTAGGCCAGGCATGGACAAGCAGATGAGGTCTTGGTTCAATTTCATGCAGTAAGTTGTAATAAGGGTGAGTAGGAGGAAGACTTATGTGAGGAAATGTGAAGGGTTGTTGTGGGCATCGAGCTTCCAATAGCCTGTAGAAGAAAACTTTGAACACAAGAACTTCTTATATTCAAAATAAGAAACACTAAAAGAACGCAACAGAGCTATAATAAATCCTTTATCATAACACAGTCACGACGATTCATGTGAATCATTCAATCATGAACCCTTTCAGTTTGAGATCGAAACAAGATGAAAAAGAGAGTTTCCTTACATTAAACAAGGAAATTTCATATACATATACATAGCCAGGAAAACTAGTGCTTTGCTTAAAACATTACAGTCGGGAGCTCCGCTCTACCATCCATCCTTACATAAATACAAAAACTGAGTATATAAACTCAGGGAAATTCACCACCTTCACAGCAGGAAGGTAGCTGAGACATTAAAGTCCAAATTAGCATTGCAGGCTCCTCAATCAAACCTGGACGAAACTCCTTCATCAGATGTCACCTTAACTCAGCATGGCTCTTGCAGGGGGACCTTCATACAAGGGTACCACGGGCTAATTTCTCTAGGCCTTTTCCACTCCCTCCATTTATGAGTTGAGCTGAGGTCTCAACCACCTGCTCGATATTCATTAACTACTTCTTCCATGGAGGGTGGTCGAGACTGAAAACATAAAGAGAGACCCCATGTCCTTTGAAGTCCTGGTAGCCGAAATTCCAAAATGGCTCCTAAGCACTTTTCGCATTTTGTGTTTCAGGGTTTTGAAATGCAATGGAAGAGAAACCCTTTGTCCTTTGAAGTTCTGGTAGCCAAAATGTCGAAATGGATCCTGGGTGCTTTTTGCATTTCATGTTTCGGGGTTTTGAAATGCAGTGGAAGAGAAACCCTTTGTCCCTTGAATTCCCTATAGCTGAAATGTCGAAATGGCTCCTGGGCGCTTTTCGCATTTCGTGTTTCGGGGTTTCGAAATGCAATGGAAGAGAGAGACCCCATTTCCTTTGAAGTCCTAGTAGCTGAAATGTCAAAATGGCTCCTAGGAACTTTTCTCATTTTGCGTTTCAGGGTTTTGAAATGCAGTGGAAGAGAAACCCTTTATCCTTTGAAGTCTCGGTAGCTGAAATGTCGAAATGGCTCCTGGGCACTTTTCGCATTTCGCGTTTTAGGGTTTTGAAATGCAGTGGAAGAGAAAACCTTTGTCTTTTGAAGTCTCGGTAGCCAAAATTCCAAAATGGCTCCTGCGCGCTTTTCGCATTTCATGTTTCGGGGTTTCGAAATGCAGTGGAAGAGCAACCCTTTATCCTTTGAAGTCCCGGTAGCCAAAATCGCGAAACGGCTAATCACTTCACGACTTTGACCATAAGAGATGAGCCCATGCACTAAACCTCATGAAATTCTGCGACTCAAGCTTACCCAATGACCATTGATCTGCTCCATCTGTGGATCCTCGTCGTTGAAAACAAAATGCTCGCTCGCTTGATTTCAAGCCCAAAATGGATTTCTTCTATGTGTTGTGCTCGACGCTCATGACTGCGGCCTTTGAATAAAATGCATTTGATGGGTTTTTAAACCCCATTTCTACGCATTTACACCAAGAGCCTAAAATAGAAGAGAAACGCCACCTTGCAAGAATTGGTGCTAACAGATGGATTTCCCAAAATAATTCATTCTTACACCTTACAACTACTTTTCATGGAAGGAGAGAATAATAATTCATCTCCGAACTAGAGGATTGTACAAGTTAACCTTGAATACATATACAGAACCTACATCAGCCATAGAAAAATCCACGTATTTAAATCGAATGGATGAAGAATTCGGAACAATTTGCAGTCTTATTTCTCTCGAACTTCTTTTTTCACATATCTTCCTGTAAAATCCCTAATGAAGCCTGGACCACCTTGGAAGGGATCTTAGGAAAACAAGATGAGATGAAGGGACACATGTTGGAGGTGTAATTTCTCATATTGGATCCAAAAAGCTTCGACAATATCCACGATTTCTTTACAAAATTCAAGGATTTACTGTCGCAAATCAAAGCTTGCGGAGTTGATAAATATAAGGAGGAGAAACAAATGGTTCTCACCATTCTCTCCAAACTTGGTCCTGAATTCTTCGTGTTCCTATCAAAATTCCATTCAGTCATATTCTCCTCTGGAGCCACTTGGAAGATGCCTTCTCTTGAGGACTTTATTGAATCCCTGACACAAGAGCAAACCAAGCTCATCAACATGGGAAAAATCAAAGGCCCAAAGGCACATGCACTTACTGTGCAATATGGCAGCCATCAATATCATAAATCTAAATATAAAGACAAAAATAAAGCACATTCACATTCGAAGAAGGAAGGGTACTCAAAACCCTTCACCGATGCCTCCAGATCCAAAGGTGGAAAGGGAAGAAAAGGGG
>SNQJ01S0056975.1:21378-46282 GCA_010110895.2 Picea sitchensis
GATTGGCTTCATTGGCATTTTTGTATTATTTGATTTTACAAAATGATCAGTAGCATAGGGTAGGTAGGAAAAAATGAATAAGCTCAGCACTCTGAGCATCTCTTTTTCAACAACGTTCATTTGATTTCATTTCAGTTGCAAGATCAAAACAAGTACAGGTTGCAGAATAAGATTTTGGGATCAGCCCAATGGATAAAAGCACCGGTCTGCATGATTCACAAGTCTGTGGTTCTTGACACCTCCTGAAAGAAGCTGCCATCCCTAGATGGAGCCTATGTTAGGGTCCTATAATTATAGGCGAATCGATTCTTCGACTGTTGATTTAGTGTCTCTCCGTGATGACGAAGTATGGCTCAGTTGATTCCGCTCCCTCCCTCCATTCTTGTCGCTCAATCCCCTATCACCCTATTGCATCCTTCATCCACGCTGCGCCCTCACTCCCTTGTCCTGTTGTCCCATCGACTACTTTTCCCGCTTTCTATCCCTGAATAAATGGACTTAGGATAAAAACATTAAGTTAATAATCCCAGTTAGTTAGATTAAATAAAGTTATTGTAGTTAAGATAGGTTAAACTAATAAATAAATAACTATTTAATAATTAATTAATCATTAATTAATTATTAATTAGGTTAAAACCTATGTTAGTAACTAGGTTAGTAATTAGGATTAGCTTAATATTAAAAAA
This sequence comes from Picea sitchensis, assembly GCA_010110895.2. Lineage (NCBI taxonomy): Eukaryota > Viridiplantae > Streptophyta > Pinopsida > Pinales > Pinaceae > Picea > Picea sitchensis. Next base: position 22,065 of record SNQJ01S0056975.1, read on the forward strand.
CAAAAATAATAAAACAAACAAAAAATTAAATAAACTCAAAATATTAAAAAAACATTCAAAAACAAAAAGTAATAAAATATATATAAAATACAAAACAAATAAAATAAAACATAAAAACAAACCAAAATATAATAAAAATTAAAAACATATGAAAAAGCATTAAAAAAAACACAAAAATATAAAATATTAAAAACATTAAAAATAAAACTAAACCCTAAGTCCTATATCACTCACACCATTCACACTTCCCACCTCACGTCACTCCACTTACTACCCCACCTCACGTCACTCCACTCACTACCCCACCTCACCTTCTTTCCCACCTACCCCTACGTCATACTCCATTAACCATTCCCCTTACGTCATACCCCCCCTTACACTCCCGCTCATATTCCATACACCCGCGCCCCATCCACTTACCAAACAAAAAATCAACGCACCATATTCAATTCCAGACCCCCTCGTGAGTTCGACATTTAACGAGGGGGGGGTCTGGAATCGAATTAACCCTCGTGCCAATCTGAACGGCCCTGAGATGAGCACCACAATCGATGGACTAGATTAAATTCCGAACCCCCCGGGCGTTCTACATTTAACGAGGGGGGGGGGGGTCTGGAATACCGCCCCCCGAAGAAAAACCACTTTCCCCAAACATTTACCATTCTTGCATGTTTTATCACGTCCTCTTCTAGGTCGATTTTTGAGCGCACGGAGACGAATTTTAAAAATCTGAGAGATTTTTTTTCTCAGCACGGGCTGAGGAACAAAAACCTCTTTCATTTTTTGCAACGGGGTTACGAGCAGAGAGCATAGAAGACATCTTCGAGGCCTATTTTTCCAGATTTTCCATTTTCCATTCCAGTCCCTATCTTTCAGGAGATGTTACGGCCAGATGGGGATGAATTAGGAGAAACCGAAAGAGGTGTTTGTCCAGCACATGCCCACCTACAATAACCTCTTTCATTTTTCGCCCAGGTGTCATCATTGAAGAGAAAGTCACGTCTTATCGGACCCCTGTTTCATAGAAAAACGGTCCATTTTTCATGGCAAAAAACTCCGAATTTTGTGGGAGTGGTGGCTATTTTTGGCCGAGGCGGTTGAACCGACTCTCGGAACTTGATGAGGAGATCTATACTATTTATTCATATGATTTTAATGTAAACAGGTTCGACCTGTGAGGCTCTTTGCGAGACTGTGGGTTGTGTTTAGCTAGGGAATGTCTCTGTAACTTTTAATGATTGATCAGCAATGAACATATTTCTTTGACAGGATTCCTGTGTGGTGATAGTGGTGGTGTTCTTCCTCTGTTTAATGTTTTTCCTGTGATAATTATGCTTGTTTTTCGTTTTCTTATTATCAAAAGGAAAGAAATAGAGGTAGAATTTATCAACAGATACTCTGCCTCTCGGCTTTTGATGATCTTTATGTTTTCTGCAAAAGCTTAGTTCAGGAATTCTTAACTGCTCCTTTGCATAGCTTTTTCCTCACCTATTTTTCCTCAAATCGACGCCATCTAAACTTAATTCGATCCAATATTTCCTCTACCTTGCCCTATGAAAGAACTGTGTCCAGATCTGATGTAAATCACATTTTTTTTAAGCACAGACCCCATTTGCCCAATGGCCCTCCTTGCTGTTCCAAAACAATCATTTAAAAACCCCAACCCATGTTCTTCATAACTAGCCTAATACCTCCTCAAACAAAGCTATATTAGACAGAGAGATCCCTCTCTGAGTCTTGGAGGGCTAGATCCAAGACTCGAAGTGGTTTTGATGTATCCTCTGTGACTGCCTCACAGCCTTGGGAAAATTACTGAGCGCTAACACCTTCCATGAAAAGTAGTTGTAAGGTGTAAGAATGAATTATTTTGGGAAATCCATCTGTTAGCACCAATTCTTGCAAGGTGGCGTTTCTCTCCGATTTCAGGCCCTTGGTGTAAATGCGTAGAAATGGGGTTTAAAAACCCATCAAATGTGTTTTATTCAAAGGCTGCAGTCATGAGCGTCGAGTGTAACACATAGAAGAAATCCATTTCAGCTTTAAATCAAGTGAGCGAGCATTTTGTTTTCAACGACGAGGATCCATAGACGGAGCAGATCAATGGTCATCGGGTAAGACTTAGTCGTGGAATTTCATGAGGTTTAGTGCATGGGCTCATATCTTATGGTCAAAGTCGTGAAGTGATTAGCCGTTTCGCGATTTTGGCTACCGGGACTTCAAAGGATAAAGGGTTGCTCTTCCACTGCATTTCGAAACCCCGAAACACGAAATGCGAAAAGCGCGCAGGAGCCATTTTGGCATTTTGGCTATCGAGACTTCAAAAGACAAAGGTTTTCTCTTCCACCGCATTTCGAAACCCTAAAACGTGAAATGCGAAAAGCGCCCAGGAGCCATTTCGACATTTCAGCTACCGAGACTTCAAAGGATAAAGGGTTTCTCTTCCACTGCATTTCAAAACCCCGAAATGCAAAATGCGAAAAGTTCCCAGGAGCCATTTCGACATTTTGGCTACTCGGACTTCAAAGGACACGGGGTCTCTCTCTTCCATTGCATTTCGAAACCTCGAAACACGAAATGTGAAAAGTGCCTAGGAGCCATTTCGACATTTCGGCTACCGGGACTTCAAGGGACAAAGGGTTTCTCTTCCACTGCATTTCAAAACCCCGAAACATGAAATGCGAAAAGAATCCAGGAGCCATTTCGACATTTTGGCTACCAGGACTTCAAAGGACAAAGGGTTGCTCTTCCACTACATTTCGAAACCCCAAAACGCAAAATGTGAAAAGCGCTCATGAGCCATTTTGGAATTTCGGCTACCGGGACTTCAAAGGACATGGGGTCTCTCTTTATGTTTTCAGTCTCGACCACCCTCCATGGAAGAAGCAGTTAATGAATATCGAGCAGGTGGTTGAGACCTCAGCTCAACTCATAAATGGAGGGAGTGGAAAAGGCCTGGAGCAATCAGCCCGTGGTACCCTTGTATGAAGGTCCCCCTGCAAGAGCCACACTGAGTTAAGGTGGCATCTGATGAAGGAGTTCCGTCCAGGTTTGATTGAGGAGCCTGCACATGCTAATTTGGACTTTAATGTCTCAATTACCTTCCTTCTGCGAAGGTGGTGAATTTCCCTGAGTATATATACTCAGTTTTTGTATTTATGTAAGGATGGATGGTAGAGCAGAGCTCCCGACTGTAATGTTTTAAGCAAAGCACTGGTTTTCCTGGCTATGTATATGTATATGAAATTTCCTTGTTTAATGTAAGGCAACTCTCTTTTTCATATTGTTTCGATCTCAAACTGAAAGGGTTCATGATTGAATAATTCACATGAATCGTCGTGACTGTGTTATGATAAAGGATTTATTATAGCTCTGTTGCGTTCTTTTAGTGTTTCTTCTTTTGAATATAAGAAGTTCTTGTGTTCAAAGTTTTCTTCTACAGGCTGTTGGAAGCTCGATGCCCACAACAACCCTTCACATTTCCTCACATAAGTCTTCCTCCTACTCACCCTTATTACAACTTATTGCATGAAATTGAACCAAGACCTTATTTGCTTGTGCATGCCTGGCCTAGTTTCTGAGTTAGAATGATATTGTTTTAAGTTTACTTCCATTCATCACCCTTTATCAACAAATAGTGACATAAATTGATGGGCCTCAGGCTTACTCCTGCTGCAATCTAGGAGTGACTTCTGACACCAACACCATCTTTCCATTGTCTTCAATCTTTAGTACCTGCAAAACATTTGGTGTATCTTTTGCTTAGCAGTCCGTCAGCTCTAATACCATGCAAATTTTTTGAACTTGCATAGAATATATCTAGCTAGAAAATACCACACACATTTGTAGAGAGAAATTGAGAAAGAAGAAGCGAGAGATAAAGAATAGAAGAATTCTCATTAACCACGGAGAATAATGAATAATTTACACATGATATACTCTGTATAACTCAATAAATGCGCACTGGAGGAGAAACAATGCACCATAGTGGTGGTATAGATGGATCTGGACACACACCAATAGTTACGAGAGTGAAATTCCACCTAGTATAGTCTTTCAAGCAGTTACAGGAGTCAACTGCCACCTAACTGAGTTAACTAGTCAACCAATCATTAGTTAACTGAATGAAATATAGTGTAGTGAGGAGTAGATCAAGGAATTGAGGGTAATGCACCGGTTTGGTGATGAAACCAAGGCAAGTGCGCATTATCATGGTGATTATCCCAATGTTGTATGGTGACAAAACCAATGCAGCATCTAGACTCAACTCAACTAGTCAAACTGAAGTGTCAACTCAAGAGAATATTCTCCAGGTGTAATATTCTCCCCTGAAATATAGGAGACTGGATAATGACTAATTATGAATAATAAACAAGAAAAAACCTTAGGAAAAATAAATCCTACGTGTGTGTGAAGTAACTCCAACAAGAATAGCATGAAGCAACAAGTTGATCAAGGTCGCTCAGAACGATAATTTGCTGAAGGAGACCAGGTATTTCTTTGGCTACAACCTTATAAGAAAACTTCACTCAAGGTAGAACATTATCAGAAACTGACACAAAATTTTATGGTCCTTATACAATTCCCAAGCACGTTACACAGGTGGCCTATTAGTTAACTTTACCCAATCATTCCAAACTTTATCCTGTTTTTCATGTCTCTTTCTTAAAGAAGGTGATTTGAACTAAGTGCCGAACTCAAACCAAGCTTCTCGAGTTGGATGAAGAAGGATCCATATGGTTGCATTCACAAGTATTTTTGGACCATAGAGAGCATCGTCTTCGTCAGTGTACCATCAAGGAAGTGTTAGTTCAGTGGAAAGATACAACTCCAACAAATGCCACCTGGGAGCCCTCTAACATTCTACAACAATTTCCTCATCTCAAGCCTTGAGGACAAGGTTGATTCTAAGGGGGAGGGTTTGTTAGGGACCTAACCTACCTAACACCTCAAGTGGGTATAATAATATATTTCCTTGTAATAAAATTCAATATTAATAAGGCCGAGAAATAAGGAGGAATAAGTCAAATGTAAGAATACCTAATAGAAGCTTCCGCTTCTAGAAGGATCTTCCTCTAGAATATTCTTTTGGATAGATAGATTTAGTATAAATAGGAATAGAGAGTATGTAATTTTTGTCTTGGATATTATTGTATTAGAGCTCTATTTTGTTGGAGGTTTCCCCCTCGAAGAGACAAGTGAACATTGCTCTCAGTAATCAAAGTGCTCTTTCTGCTGTTATTCTGGTATTCTTCTGGTGTGTTAGAACTTATTCTTGCAAGGGGATGTTTTCCCTTTGAAGTTAGTCATTGGGTGACCAAATGTGAGAAAAGGGGTTTAAAAACCCACGATATTTCAATTTATCCAAGGTCGCATCCATGAGTGAAAAGCACAACACTCAAGAAAACTCAGTCTAGACTCAAATCAAGCAAGCAGGCGGGTTTATTTTTCAACGATAGTTCAGATCAACGGTTCGTGGGTGTTCAAAGTCTGGGAGTTACGCGGAGTATAGGGCTGGGGAAAAACCCTGAAGAGAGCATGATTCGTCTGATCCTGTGGGGACAGGTGGCAACAGATAAGCGATTTCTCAGAATCAGGGTTCAGGGGTTTTGAAGTGAGCTACAAGCAATTTTCACTAAGTCTGAAATTGTGAAATTAATCTGGACCGTTCAAATCAGAGGGACATGTGGTGTCATATTAACGAAGTCGCGATTTGGTGAATCGGGAGTCTCGAAGGGAGCTATNTTTCTCGAGGTCTGAAATTTCAAAGTCTTGATTTCTTAAGGTCTGAAATCCCAAAATCGTGATTTCACAAATCGAAGGTTTGAAAAGAAGAAACGCCTCGTTTCCTCAAAGCACGAAATCCTGAAATTTCATAGGAGCTGAGCACAGGGTCACAACTTGTGGTCACGTGGAAGGCGGTTCCAAGAGGAAAGCACCCATCGCAAGGAGCCTCAGCCATCAGATGCATAGCAGATATGACCGTCAATCTGAGTCAGGCCATTTCACAGTTTCGCGGATCGATAAATCTGAGGTAAGGAGTGTGGGAACTCTCAATAAACGAAGTCTCGAAATGCCTTGGGAAATTGGGGCCCATCGTTATATCCCATGGTATTATGATGAGAGAGTCCAAGAAGAAAGGTTATCACTCAACACGTAGGGATGGGGACTTGAGGCCTTCGAGGAAGCATCCTGGCCATCAATTTTTAAGCGGATCCAGCTGTTGATGCATACTGTCCGTTTCGCGAGTTCGCGTACCAGGAGATTTGAAGTCAAGGGGAGTGAAAACTCTTGAGTTGCGAAATCCTGAAATTTTATAGGGGATAGGCACAAGGTCATAGCCTGCGATTGTATGGGACAATGCAAAGAGCTGCGCAAAGGGCCAAAACGCCGATGTTACCCGCAGAAAGAGGGCTTCCATATTTTCAGGTGCCAAGGCAACTCGACCTCATTATGATCCCAATGAAGCCGCCAATGAAGGTGGGGTGAGGTGGTTGAAACCTCACCTCACCCCATAAATGAAAGGCATGGAGGACCTGACTGTGGAGGCAGACTGTCAGTCTGAATTTTCCACGAGGACAAATTTCCCTGGAAAGCCCAAGTTGAGTTAAGCTGGCATATGACAAAGGAAAGAACGTATAGTTTGACTGAGAATACACTACACCATGGAAACTCGAGCACGCCTCTGCTATTGATTACGAAATTTCTGAGTATATGTATGGATTTTTGTCATTTGGTAAAGCATATTTGGTTGATCAGAGCTCCCATTTTGTAATATGTTTTAACACCAGAGTTGTGCATGGTTATGTAATCGATTTGACACTTTTAGTTAATAGAAGTCTGTTTCCTTTCACATCTTTGAAAATCCTGTGTCAAAACACTTGGAATTGGAGGATCCAGTCAAGGATTGTTATGTTGTTGTGATGGAGGTTTGATCATAGCAGTATCGTGATCATTTTTACTCAGTTTCCTATGTTGTCTTGTTCCCTCTCGCACTGAATAGCTCGGAATTGGAAGATCCAATCGAGTTGTTGTAGTTGCATGGTGATGGAGGTTTGATCATTGTTCTATTGGAATTGTGTCATTTGGGCACATTTCAGTGTCTGAAACTTGGGCTTGAAAACATCATCGAGCCTGAGTTTATCTTCTTTCAAGCTGCTGGAAGGTCGGATGCCCATAGCAGTCTTGTTCTCGTTTTCTCACCAAGTCTTCCATTTGCTTTATTTTAAACTCAATCCACTGACTGAAGTTAATATGGCCCTCACTTCTCTATGCATTTCTTTTCCGGTTATGTGTTGTAATATCATTCTAGTGCTGATTTTTGTCCATTGACCTCTACCCATTTAAACCAACATCCATCTGTGACATAAAATATGATGGGTATCAGGCTTACCTCTGTCGCAATCTAGAGGTGACTTCTAGTGCTAACATGGTGTTATTATGGTATTGTTCTTGTTATATCATTGTTTCTCTTCTGTTTCTAGCTAATTATTTTTTTTCTGCATACTATTTTATAACTAGAATACTACAGAAGATCTGCAATTAGACCAAAAAGAGCACCATTGAAATATGAGGAAGAGGGGAAGAAGCCAGAATGATTATAATCAATATATAAACTAGAAATTCCTATAACAACTTGAGGAATTCAGAAGATAACAACAACAGGTAGAATCAATAATGTTTTTACTAAATATTATTTGTAAATTGCTTGAGGGAGAAAATAACCACCTAGGAGACTCTCTAGATTCCATTTTTAACTCTTGCATATTCAGTTTTGAAAATGTAAAATAAATTAGGAGAAAATGAAACAAATAGCCACTAGAGATGAAGACTCTCTCTTGTTTTATAAAAGAGAGCTCACTCAATGTAAAAGGGGGAATTTTTCCATTTGTGAATGATACAAAATATTCTTACTTCTGAATGAATAAAGAGTAAGAGGAATTTGGGAAATCTGTGATTTTGGTAGATGTACATGAGACTTTATGCATGTTTCTTCTACTTGAGTAGCATAGAATTATGTTGGATGAACTATTTCTTCACTCTATTCTATATGCTCATATTGTCACATGTTTCCTTATGAGTACAAAAATAATGTTATGAATGCATTATATAACAAATTGTACATGTATCTGTAGCAGTGTTGTTATTAGTTTTCATTAGCATACATGAATAGTTTTTTATTCTGATGATATTATCTCTCACTGTACTCATTCTTTTATCTTCTCTCCTAGGACATGTTATAAGTAGTTAGGATTATATTAGTTTTATTTTACTTAGTTTAGACTTAGTATTAATTAGAAATCTTTGGGGGATGGTTCATTTATTTCCCCTTTTTCTTATTTTAATTTTGAGTGGCAACGAGGCCCACATACTCGCAGGGAACACTACACTAAACGTGAGTAGGTCTAATTGGGACCTGCCATTGAGAGTTCTCCCTTAACTTCTTGATAGGCCGTTTGGACCCATCGACACCCTATTAGTATCCCTTCGAGTATTACTACATTATACAATACTTGTAGATAGAATATCACTTCCACATACCTTGGGGTATATAGAAAGTTCCTTAGGTATACCTGAAACCAGCGTTAGATAAGATATGTAGCTATATTTTTTCTATAGTACATCAAGAAAAACACTCAGGGAGACCACTCTCTAGTACATGAGTAGTCAGGTAGTACAAATAAGGGAATGGTTGAGCCTCCTTTGTTATTTCCCTAAGATATTGGGCCAAGTACTATTGTTTGTACCTACACATATATCAAAGAGATATAGCATGTAACGATCCCCTCGACCAACTTGCGGCTAGGGTAAGCCACTCCAAAGAAACCACTCATGCTCTGATGCCAGTCGGTAACATTTCTATATCTTAGGCCGGGACATGATACTATAGGGAACAATTTCATTCCCATACTGCAAAACATACAGTAGCATACCCAGTAGTCAACTAAGCAATGCCACCTAAATTTACTCTTTAGACTGCATGCAACTAAAACATATACATACATCACACTTGCAGAAGCTTTACATCTAAACATAAAAAAACAATTACTTTCTGTAACATGACTTTTATATTACAAATAACAGTAATTACCGATATGCATCATTTACAGGAAATTACCCATAAGCACACAAGCAATCATAGTCACATATATGATAAAATTGTAACATGGGCATGTAAATAACAAACAACATATCCATATTTCATAAAATTGGTACTTATCTTAGAAAGACTGTCACCAACTTCTTATAGATCTTCCATGAACCTCCCAAACATAGATTACACTGTTCATCACTCTCAATAGTGAATCACCCCCGAGCTGGGACTGAACTCCACCTAGGGTAAAGGGATTCCTATCTAGACTAAGGCTCATGGACAATGAGAAAGACTCTGCCTCAGGTGCTCACTCAACTAACAACCTACAACCTCTCCTTCCCCCCATGTCTGTCCCACCCAAGGAAGTGTTCCCCTTCTCTGCTCAATAGTCCCTCGGCTGCCCCACTTCCCTTCCAGAGCTTCAGCAACATGCTGGACCAGAAGTCTTAGAGTGTTGTAGCTACAGTTTAGCACCTACAAAAATCAATCCCCAACAATTCTCTCACCCAGAGAACTGCTCACAGGCCTGACAACCTGCTTCTTTAATCTCGATCCAAGCTAACCAGGTACACCAACCAAAAGGGATGGGGAAACAGGTTTTAGAAAGGTGGAATGGTTGTCTCAAGGATAAAAAAATGTATGAGTGAAATGGTCATGGAGTCATTGATTGGATAACTGAGTGTGTTTTAGGAATCACTGTGAACTCTCTGTCAAAAATGATGGTCAACCTGATGGTTTCCCCCCCGCTTTTTTCCATTCGTAAGGCATCCTCCTGAATAATCCCCACTGAGCTAAGTTTCCCTATGATATGAATGCATGTCCCCGACTTGACACTTGTCATATCGAAAGTTACTTTTTTCCACTTGTCCCCAACTTTAGAACTTAGGATAAAATTATCCATACTTTATGTTTTAGGAAATATTAATATAATATTCCTTGAATTTTGGCCCTCCCTTTCCCTAACTGGTTAAGTTCAGTCCCCCATCTCTTTTATTGTGGTTGGTTTGTGTGCAGTGATGCATTTTATATTAATCATGAGTCATGTACAAAGTAGGCGCATTGGCCCTTGACATCTAGGCACGCTGGCCTAAGTCCAAGACATAAGCATTTCGACTTATAATACTGGATCACCAACCTATAATGCATATTATATACACAAAGGTTCACTGACCTTAATGTTGTGTGCACTTAGTTACTGCACACTATATCCTTTGTCTCTAAGATTGCGCGCACCTTAGTTATTGCACGCAGTATTAAAAAATGTGCACATTACATCCATTTACTGTGCAGTATATGCGCGCACCATGCCATGAAAGGTGTATTACAAAAATTATGTCTAAACAATTCACTATCTTAAATATACTTGGATTATATTTACATTTGGGTTCAACCGAGGTATATTACAATCCCCTCCCCTTATTTATGCACTGTCCTCAGTACATCATGTACCCATATACAACAAAATTCTCAAAATTCTTTAAAAATATGTAGGTATTCTGTCTGCATTGCATCCTCATGATCCCAAGTAGCATCTTCAGGTTCGTACCAGATCCATTGGACCTTTACAAGCCCTATGGATAGATTCTAGAGTTGTTTGATTTTTCGATCCAGGATGTGCACTGAATGCACTTGGAAAGCGCCTTCTTGCTCCACCTAAATAACATTCCAATCAATAACATGATTAGCATAGGGTATATATTTATTTAGCAATGATACATGAAAGACATTATGAACATACATAGATGTAGGCAATGCAATCATATAAACAACTGGACCAATCCTCTCTAGGATTTCAAATGGTCCACAAAATTTGGCTGCTAACTTGGCGCAACTTCCTAGCTTTAGGGAGCTCCTATTAGCTTTCACTTTTAGGAAAACATGATCACCCACTTTGAATTCTCTGTGGATTTTGTTTTTATCAGCATAGCTTTTCTGTCTGTCTTGGGCAGCTTTCAAATTCTTCTTAATTTTTAATATTTGGTCCTCCATCTCCTTGAGAAATTATGCCCTGACTATTGTTTTATCAGCTAGATTATCCCAACTTACTAGAGTATTGCATCTTCTACCGTAAAGTGCTTCAAATGGGCTCATTTTCAATGATGTCTGATACCCATTATTGTAAGAGAATTCTACCAAGTGTAGGTAGTCTTCCCATTTTGATGGTTTGTCCATCACATACATTCTCAACATATCTTCTATCACCCTATTCACTGTTTCTGTCTGTCCATCAGACTCGGGATGATAAGCTGTACTAAAGTTCAAATTCGTTCTGAATCCTTTGAACAATCCTTTCCAGAAATTCGAGGTGAATTTCGTGTCTCTGTCAGACACAATTGTTTTAGGAATTTCGTGCAATCGTGCCACTTCCTTCATGAAAATATCAACGACATATGCTGCCTTGTGAGTAGTTTTTAGTGGAATAAAATGGCCAGATTTTGTAAGCTTGTCCACCACTACCATAATCGAGTCATGTAGCTTGCTTGTTCTGGGAAATTCCATAATAAAATCCATTATCACCACTTCACACTTCCATTCAGGAATGGACAAAGGTTGCAGCAATCCTGCTGGGTGCCTATGCTCTGTTTTAACTTTCTGGCAGTCCATGCACCTAGCGATGTATTATGCAATTTCTCTCTTCATACCTGGCCAAAAGTATTATCTCTTGACCACTGTTATGGTTTTCTGATATCTAGGGTGCCTTGCATAAGGAGCATGATGCATCTCATGCAAAATTATACATTTCAAGTCCTGTACATTTGGTATAAAAATTATGTTCTTGTGCAACAGTATTCCATCTACTCCCAACTTATAAATATCCATGTTCTGTGGTGTCTTACCTTGTTGAATCATTGCTACCAATTCTCTGTACTGCAGATCTGTATTTGTAGCCTCCAGAATTTTTCTTTTAACATCAGTCAGGTACATGCTGATGGTTGTAGCATGAATCTCATGCACCCTCCTCTTGAGTGCATCCACCACTTTATTTTCTTTCTATTTGATTTGCTTTATATCAAAGTCATATTCTCTTAGAAATTCTAACCATCTTCTTTGTCTAGCATTTAGATTTGGCTGATCAAATAAATATTTCAAACCATTGTGGTATGTTCTTAACTCAAACATTTTTCCCATGAGGTAGTGTCTCCATTTCCTCAGGGCATGCACTATGGATGCCAACTCCAAAAATCATGAGTGGCATAGTTTCTTTCATGCTCCTTCAACTTCCTTGATTCATAACATATCACAAATCCATTTTGGCTGAGGACTCCACCAAATCTTTCATTACATGCATCTGTGCATACAATGAAATCTTCATTTGGGTCTACGATCCTTAGTATTGGAGCACTTGTCAATAATTGTTTCAAATGTTGGAAACTCCTTTCACAGTCCGACATCCACTGAAACTTCATACCTTTCCTTTGCAAGGAAGTGGTTGGGTGTGCTATCTTAGAGAATCCTCCAACGAATATCTTGTAGTAACCTGCAAGGACTATGAAATATCTGACCTCTGTCACATTCTTTGGTGCTGATCATTCTCTAATGGATTCTACCTTCTCAGGGTCCACTGCTATCCCATCTTTTGAGATGATATACCCCAAATAATGAATTTGTTTCTGATAAAATGAGCACTTTCTCAATTTGGCATACAATTGATGTTCCCTTAATACTTGCAACACCATCCTCAAATGATGTTCATGCTCTTCATCTGACTTGGAATATATAATAATGACATCCAAAAAGACAATGACAAACTTGTCCAAATAATCTCAGAAAACACCATTCATTAAGCACATGAAAACAACTGGTGCATTTGAAAATCCAAACGGCACCACTCTGAAATCATAATGACCATACCTTGTCCTAAAGGTGGTCTTGCTAATATCTTCTTCTTTAATTATTACCTGATGATATCCTGATATGAGATCTATCTTTGAAAATATCCTTGCATCCTTCAATTGATCAAAGAGATCATCAATCCTTGGTAGAGGATATTTGTTCTTAACAGTCACTTTATTCAATTATCTGAAGTCAATGCACAATCTTAACGTTCCATCTTTCTTTTTCACAAACAAGACCGGGGCACCCCAAGGTGATACACTTGGGTGTATATACCCCTTCTTCAAAAGTTCTTCAAGCTGCATTTGCAACTCCTTCAATTCTGGTGTACTCATTCTGTAAGGAGTCTTTGATACTGGTGTTTCTCCAGGCATCAAATCTATAGAGAAATCAATGTCTTTCCTTGGGGGTAGTCCTGGTACTTCCTTGAATACATCTTCAAACTCTTTCAGGACTTCATAATTCTCCAAATTTGGCACCTTTTCTTTAGGTGTCTCCTCCATATGATCTGCAAATATTTGACATCCTCTTCTATAACATTTCTTCAGCTGTAATGATGAAATTTCTCTAACGGTTATTGCTCTGGGAATTCCCTACACTTTCCTTTGGTTCCCTTCTTCATCCAAGAAAGTGAATGCTTTGTTATGACAATCCAATTGAGAATGATGTGGGTCCAACCAATCCATCCCAATTAAACAGTCATAGGAACCTAAAGGTAAGATGTTCAAATCTGCCCTGGTATTTAGTCCATTCATGTCTATGAGGCAGGACTTAACCATCTCATTAACTTTTCTTTTGGCTCCTGTAGCCAGTTGCACCAACCAGGATTTCCCATGCTTTATTCTTGGTAAATGCAAACTTTCCACCATCTTTGGGTCTATATAACTATGGCTAGCTCCTGAATCAATTTAAATAGAAAGAGTTTGGTTGTTGAGCATACCTTCCACTTCAATCATGTGGGAATGATACTCTTCTTTCTTGTTGTCTAGGGCTGCATAAATTCTTGGCACATTTCTGCCCATGTCCTTTACTGTCTCAGCTCGTTGTACATTGTGAACAACCCTACCTTTTTCGCCTCTGTGAGGACAATCTCTGAACCTATGGTCTCCTTTACAACCCCAACATTGAATAGGTGGCTGTATTGGCCCTTGAATCCCTGTGTCAATGGCTTTGGTTTCCTTATGTGTTTTCTTCCATTATGGATTATTTCTGAAGAATGGTGGCTTAGCTCCCTTCTTCCTCTGATCCATCTTGAATTTCTTATTGTCTTCCCAAGCCTTTTGGAACGATGGTCTTTCTTTCAGCTAGTCATATAAGAATTTATCTCTCCTTATGGTATCTTCTAATGTCTTGGGATCATCATACTGTATTTTGTCACTTGTTGTAACAAATATTGAAATTTTGGCTTTCGGTCACTTAGGAGAATGAATGGAAGCATTGGAAGTGGAACGAATGCATACCCTGAGCATCAAGCCACATGGAGAAAAATCTCACAAGTCCGAGTTTTTTTGTCATCGGGGATTTGGCCGATGTAGATATCTTAATAACTACAACCCCAATCCCCGAATTCACTAAAGTATTAAAGGATAAGCCGGGTCAAATAAAGATTAAGAAAGATTACGTTAATAAATATCATCGCAATTTCGCGATTTGGGATTTATCGCATCAAGTATTATCGAAGTCCCGACACTTAAATACATGAAAGGTTAAATATTAATTGCTAATTGTGATTAATTAAGAGATTAAAACAAATGATTATCGACTAATTAATCCCATCGCGATTCAGGATTCCTTGCATGTCATAACTCTTGAGGACATGATACCCGAAACTCGAAGGCCCAAAAGAGTGCAATGTAAAAGCCGAAATCTATTTCATGGATTTGGCTGACATGAAGATTTTAATAACCACTGCTTCATTTTCCCGAATCCCGAAAACCCGAAATCGGGACTCTAGTCATATGCAAAATTGCTTTAGAAAAATGCAATTTTCTCAGTCGTGGAGAGGTCGCTTTTCACGTTTGAATAGTCGATAGACATCTAACAATCCTATTATTTCCAGTGGTGTCTTCATAATTTTATTTTTTCTTGGTAAGGTAGTCAAAAGGCCCCCGCAAGATGAGGTTTGTTTTCAGAAATATGGCATTTTTACTGTGCTGAGTCATCATTTGCAAATGAGGATTCTGAGCGAATGGAGTATCATTTTGAGAAACGGTTGGAGAATTATGTGCCTAACACATCATAGATCATTAGCCTCTTTCAGTTTTCCTACAAGTGTCACATATTGGGAGAATCGAATCCATCTCCGAGCCCTAAGTTTCATATTTCATTTTCCCTGTTTTGACACATGTTTGTTAAATGCATATTTGGGAAAAATGAAAATGGATATTAGGGAACTGAGAGAGGTTTTTTCTTCGAACAAATAGAGGCACAAAAGCCTCTTTCAGTTTATTCACATCTGTCACGATTTGATAGATAAAGAACCATAACCACAACCTCATTTCTCAGCAATTTGACCCATCTTCTATGGTCGTTGGTTTCAATAATTGATTGTAACTGTTGTTTTGGGAGGATTTTAGACCTCAAGACCTATATGAGGCATATTTGTAACATGGGATGAAGGGGGGGAAAGACACACATGAGTATTACTCATGGGATGTAGCTTTCATTTTTAGTTAAATATAACATTGCAGAAGCATGTTTTATCCATATCATAGATTCTTGTGATGTTGCTTGTAGAGAATGTCTTATTGCTTCGTTTTCACATTGATGCAGAACCCCTACCTCAGTAGGGTCCACTGACCTCCCGGTCTCTGGATAGATCTTCTTTTGAGCCAAAATGGACCTCTAGTTCTCTACTGGAACCCTTTGAATGAATCCATAGGTCCCTTATTGAAACCTGTCTGTGCGTCTGAGCACTAAGTGCGAGCTTCACCCCCACGTGATCACCGACTGTGACCACAGGCCTTGTCCAAAAGGTGCTCATCGCATTTCGTGATTTCACGAGTTGGGACTCTCTGTCTCACGACTCCTTCACTCTTGAACTCCCGGTTGCCAAAATGCCGAAAAGGGATTAACTCCACAGCTGGCTCCTCCCTTAACGCTCGACCATGCGACCACTACCTGTGACCACGATCCACTTTTCAGAATTTTGTAATTCGCGATTTTGCGATTCCAGCTGTAAACGATTCTAGGTTCTTCAAACTCCCGGGTCCTGAAATGTCGAAAAAGGGATTAACAGGCTTTGGCTCCTCCCTTAGCCTCCATCCACATGACCACCACTCTATGTCCATGCGCTTAATGCCAAAGCGCAACTGGCTTTCGTGATTCAGAGAATCGTGATGAAAGCGTCCCCCTGTTCTTTATCTTTTGAAATGCAAAAACCTGAAAAGGGCTTAATGGCTCCTCCCTTAAACCTTCTCCATGTGACCTGGTGCTATTCCTCCGAACGCTTTTGGGGTTTTGCGATTCGGGGAATCGTGATGCAAGTGTCCCGCTCCTTTGTATTTCGAATCCCTGGTCCACGAAATGCCGAAATATCTCCCTCTGAGAGATCAACGACCCAGGCCCTTATGGAACTGGCTATGATCCCAATGGATCCACGGCTCAAAATATTTCAGGCCTTTCCCTGAAACATTGACCGTTTTCCACGTGTCCTCCTTGATGGATGGTCCTGGTCCTTTCATCAATTTCTACAAAACTTCGACCAGTTGTCACGTGTCCTCCTTGATGGATGGTCATGGTCCTTTCGCGAATTCTCCTTTCATGATTTTTGGAGACTCTTCACTCTAGGTCTCCCAGTGTCTAAATCCTTGAAATGTGGGTCTCTTGACATGTGTACTTTGAGAGGGATGATCCCAAATGCATTCGGGACTTTGATAGGTCCTCCCTCTCCTCTGCTCTTACGAGGGTTAAACCTCGGGCATCTTTTCTGGATTTGATGGCTCACGGAAAATCAACACTTCTCCCTTGAAGTTTTTGCTATCCATTCTACCCTTCTGTGCGTCTTCCCAGGGATTAAACCCCATGCACCTTCTTCTGGATCCGATGGCTATCGGTCCTCTGCGCTAGATCTGACGGCCAATATCTAATCTTCTATGCATCTCCCAGGGACTAAACCCCTTGCACGTATCCTTGATCCCGCAGATCTCATGCCACTACGCTCCTGATCCAACGACTGGCGTGTTTTCACAGTTTCACATATCTAGGAGTTGAAAGACTCTCCCTCTTATGTTTCCCGATACACGAAATGCCAAAAAACTTAAACCATGCGCACCTTACTTCGAGATCAATGGATGTTGATCCATGCCTCCAGATCTGACGACTCAGATTTGAACATCTCCTATGTGCGCTCCTCCTATATGAACACTAATATAATGGTATAGATCTCGTCTTCCCAGTGCTAATTCAATGACAGTTGTGCCCTTCCTCCTGAGATTTCTTGGCTTTTTGACTTAGAATATTTTCTAAGTCTCGAAGGTCTCGACCTTCAACTCTTCCTCTTGCGATCCCAATTCCTTTGGGTCTCATCTGCGTTATAGAAATGCTCCCCCTCCTGAGCTTTGTCAACTCAGAAACCTCAAAAGGTTTTCTCTGTGCGCATTCTTCTTGCGCTTTCTCTTCTGAGCTTATGGGCTTAGGACAAGTCCACTCTCGCACACTCTTGGTGCTACTAAGTATTTCGCTAAACTCAGTTCTGAGAAGTTTTCTTGGAAAGAAAACTCCCTATGCCCACCTGGCGTTCTTCTACTCGATGCACACCTTGCAGAGCCTATAGAGTATTCAACAACTCTATGAGTGTCTTCTCTTCGACACTTCCCTTTCCTCAGAACTCAAAATAGAGTTATTTGGTGCACTCTGTGCACTCGCTCAATGCCCTCTTAGCAGATCTCTACAAAACATTCAGTAGTTCTATCTTCCCTGAACTCGAAACAGAGTTCCTTCCTATGCACCCGTTGCACCTTTGCTGATGAAGGTTCAACGTTATCCCTCTTGAGCTTTCCCGAGGTTACCTCACCTCTGTCAATGCACACCTTGCAGACTATGTGCACTCCTTACACTCGGAAAATCAAAGATGAGAATAAATTGAAACTTCTGAATTACTTACCAGTTATACATTTAAAACACGAAATGCATAAAAACATGCAAACACATACAGACAATTCATGGTAGGAAAAATTGCTCTTCTATTAATTCAGAAATGCCTATACAAGGTGTTTACAAAGGCTGGACTATAACAAGTCTCAGCTCTCTCTCTCAAGACCTCTCTGCTCTGGTCTCTCCTCCTATATCTCTCTCTAATTTCTTAATTACAAAATGAGGGCTCACATGAGCTTATCCTCAACCACCATCTCTGAGCTATCTCTATCACAGAGCGGATCCTACGGCTATATTACATAAATGGATGCCCAGTCTTGACTACGTCCTGGGCTTGTTGCAGGCAACCATTAAAGGAAAACTCAACCACTACCTGTACAAAGGCGTGGTCTGACATTAAAAGCCTTACAACATTTATTAAAATTTCAAATTTCAAAATTGAGAGGGTTTCGCCTCTCCCTTTCTCCATTAAATGCATGTTGGATGTGTTGGCTGGCTGGTACGCTTCTGACATGGAGTGATGCTCCTGCATCATACTCCTCAGCTGGAAAAATCATGAGCTCCTCTTCTCCAATGTTGAAATCCACCTCGATCCCAAACTTTCACTTGGAGCTGTCCATATGCTCCTCTATTTCGTTGTTTCCCTACTGCTCTTGCAGGCTCCCTTCTTCTCAGCTTCTCATTGTTGGCAGTCTCTGCTGCTAAACTCAACATCAGACTTATGATTTCTTCAATTACCTCATCCAGCTACTCTAGTGGCTGGCTCTTTGTATGCAGTCTTCTCTGCCACACTTCTGTCTTCTCAATGGGAAGATCTGCTTGATCTCCCCTGCTATCTTTATCTCTCTTTGTGGCACTGAGTGGCCACTCTGCTACAGACTCCAACTTTGCAATCTCCTCACTGAACTGCTACTCAACTTCTTCCTGTGGCAATTTTCCTGCTGCCATTTCTCCTCCTGGCATACTTCCAACTTCTTCCAGCTTCTCCCCAAGCTGGTATGTTCCACTACCTACTTCCAAATTAGCCTGTTGGATGTGAAAACTTTGCACCATCACCCTCCTTTCTAGGGCTTCCAATTCTTGATACAAATTAGCAAAGTCCATGCTGTTTTCTTCCTCTTCTTCTTCTTCTTCTGTAGCTTCCATTACTGCAGTGATTTCTTGTCCAGCTTCCTAGCTGAAATTTTTGAGCCATTCTGTTGAATGCTCTTCTTTTACTTCTTGGGCAAACATCAGTGTCTGCTCCATTTCTTCCTCCATGACAGTTTTTGCTGGTTGTCCTCCTTCTGTTGCTGCATCTGCAACACATGCTCTGGCCTCAACTAGGCTTCTTGGTAGGAACACCTCTATTCCTCCAATGATCAAAATTCTCTTCTGATTCTCTCCTGTCAGCACTCCTTGTTGATCTGAACTCTCCTTTGAGTTCATGATACTTTCAGATAGTCTCATGTCTTTCCCCTTCCCCACTTGGAAATTTGGGAATTTTCTGCTGCCCACCTGGCAGTCTATGAGATCATCTGATCCCATCTCATTGCCTACTTGACAATCTAAACTTTCACCACTGCCCCCTTAGCAGTACGTGAGACCTTCCACTGATCTCTTTCCATTGCCCACCTGGAAACTTGAAAGTTCACCTCTGCCCACCTGGAAGTTTATGAGATCCTTTGTTAATATCATACCATTTCCCTCCTGTCAATATGAATTTCCATGGATGTCCTCCTGAAATTCTATGATATCCTCCAATGATCTCATTTCATTGCCCACCTGGCAATTCGAAAATTGATCCCTACCCTCCTGGCAGTTTATGAGATCTGAAACTGATCCCTCTTCCTCATCACTGAGGGTTTCTCCAACTTCTGGCTCACAGATGAAAACCAACTCTGTGTCACTGATGCTTTTAGCATACCTCAGCCACATTTTCAACAACCTTTGATGTCTTCTGGCCAACAATTCCTTGACTGATCACTTCACCCTCTTCTTTATGGGCCACTCATACACCCAATGTACTTCTGCATTCTGCTGCATTATTAATGCAAGCTTCTCCATTCTCGCTCTTATCTCAGCGAGTTCCTTGTCAATATCTACCTTGGTTTTCTACTAGTGGTATCCTCTTCCACCACACTCATGGCCTTTAGTATCCATTTCCATATTTCACCTACCCTCCTAGCAAGAGTATGTATCACTCTACGTCTTAGAGAATCTCCATGTCCTCCTACAACTCGCCTGGTTGTCTATTGACTGTTGCACACCTTGCAACAATATTCACAGAGCATCATTACTTGTTCTCCTCCTTCACCTGTTGTCTCCTTTTCCTGAAGTCTACAGACAAAAATATCATCTATGATACCACTTGATGCAGACCCCCTACCTCAGTAGGGTCCACCAACCTCCTGGTCTCTGGATCGATCTTCTTCTAAGCTGAAATGGCCCTTTGGTTCTCTGCTGGAACCCTTTGAATGAATCCACAGGTCCCTTATTGAAACTCGCCCGTGCGTCTGAGCACTAAGCACGAGCTTCACCCCCATGTTATCACCGGCTGTGACCACAGGCCTTGTCCAGAAGGCGCTCATCACATTTCACGATTTCGTGAGTCGGGACTCCCTGTCTCACGACTCCTTCACTCTTGAACTCTCGGTTGTCAAAATGTCAAAAAGGGATTAACTCCATAGCTGGATCCTCCCTTAATGCTCGACCATGTGACCACTAGCTGTGACCACAATCCACTTTTCATAATTTTGTAATTCACGATTTTGCGATTCCAACTGCAAACGATTCTAGGTCCTTCGAACTCCCGGGTCCCGAAATGCCGAAAAGGGGTTAATGAGCTTTGGATCCCCCCTTAGCCTCTATCCACATGACCACCACTTTGTTTCCATGCACTTAACTCCAAAGCGCTATTGGCTTCCGTGATTCGAGGAATCACGATGCAAGCGTTCCCCTGTTCTCTGTCTTTCGAAATGCTGAAACTCGAAAAGGGCTTAACGGCTCCTTGGATCCTCCCTTAAACCTTCTCCATGCGACCCGGTCCTGTGACCTAGTGCTATTCCTCTGAATTATTTTAGGGTTTCACGATTTGGGAATCACGATGCAAGCGTCCCACTCCTTTGTCTTTCGAATCCCCGGTCCACGAAATGCCAAAATCTCTCCCTCTGAGAGATCAACGGCCTAGGCCCTTCTAGAACCAATGACTACGATTCCATTGGATTGACAGCTCGAAATCTTTCAGACCTTTCCCCGAAACTTTGGCCGCTTTCCACATGTCCTCCTTGATGGACGGTCCTGGTCCTTTCGACGATTTCTATGAAACACTGACCAGTTTCCATGTGTCCTCCTTGATGGGCGGTCCTGGTCCTTTCGCGATTTTTGGAGACTCTTCACTCTCGGTCTACCGGTGTCCGAATCCCCAAAATGTGGGTCTCTTGACACGCATCCTCTAATATGGACAGTCCCAAATGATTTCGGGATTTTGATAGGTCCTCCCTCTCCTCTGCTCTTACGAGGGTTAAACCTCGGGCATCTTTTCTGGATCTGATGGCTCATGAAAAATCAACACTTCTCCCTTGAAGTTTCTACCGTCCATTCTACCCTTCCATGTGGCTTCCCAGGGATTAAACCCCGTGCACCTTCTTCTAGATCCGATGGCTATCGGTCCTCTGCGCTAGATCTGACGGCCCAGATCTAATCTTCTGCGCGTCTCCCAGAGACTAAACCTCGTGCACGTATCCTTTATCCAACGGCTCTCATGACACTGCACTCTCGATCTAATGGCTGGCACGTTTTCGCAATTTCAAGTCTCTAGGAGTCGAAAGAGTCTCCCTCTTATGTTTCTCGGTACACGAAATGCCAAAAAATGTAAACCATGCGCACCTTACTTCGAGATCAATGAATGTTGATCCATGCCTCTAGATCTAACAACTCAGATTTGAACATCTCCTATGTGCGCTCCTCCTGTCTGAACACTGATCTAATGGTCCAGATCTCATCTTCCTAGTGCTGATCCAATGACAGCTGTGCTCTTCCTCCTGATATTTCTTGGCTTTTTGACTTAGAATATTTTCTAAGTCTTGAAGGTCTCGACCTTCGACTCTTCCTCTTGTGAGCCTGGTTCCTTTGGGTCTCATCTACGTTATAGAAATGCTCCCTCTCCTAATCTTTGTCAACTCAGAAACCTCGAAAGGTTTTCTCTGTGCGCGTTCTTCTCATGCTTTCTCTTCTGAGCTTATGGGATTAGGACAAGTCCACTCTCACACACTCCTGGTGCTACTGAGTATTTCTCTAAACTCATATCTGAGAAGTTTTCTTGGAAAGAAAACTCCCTATGCCCACCTGGTGTTCTTCTGCTCGATGCACACCTTGCAGAGCCTACAGAGTATTCAAAAACTCTGTGAGTGTATTCTCTTCGACACTTCCCTTTCCTCAGAACTCGAAATAGAGTTCTCTGGTGCACTCTATGCACTCTCTCAATGCCCTCTTGGCATAGCTCTACAAAACCTTCAGTAGTTTTGTCTTCCCTGAAATTGAAACAGAGTTCCTTCCTGTGCACCCCTTGCACCTCTGCTGATGAAGGTTCAACGCTATCCCTCTTGAGATTTCCTGAGGTTACCTCACCTTTGTCAATGCACACCTTGCAGACTATGTGCACTCCTTGCACTCAAAAACTCAAATATGAGAAGAAATTGAAACTTCTGAATTACTTCACCAGTTATGCATTTAAAACATGAAATGCATAAAAACATGCAAACACATATAGACAATTCATGGTAGGAAAAACTGCTCTTCTATTAATTCAAAAATGCCTATACAAGGTGTTTACAAAGGTTGGATTGTAACAAGTCTCATCTCTCTCTCTCTCGAGACCTCTCTACTCTAGTCTCTCCTCCTATCTCTCTCTTTAATTTCTTAATTACAAAATGAGGGCTCCCATGAGCTTATCCCCAACCACCGTCTCTGAGATATCACTATCACAGAGAGGCTCCTATGGATACATTACATAAATGGATGCCCAGTCCTGACTATGTCTTGGGCTTGCTTCATGCAACCATTAAAGGAAACCTCAACCACTACCTGTACAAAGGCGTGGGCTGGAATTAAAAGCCTTACAGCATTTATTGAAATTTTGAATTTCAAAATTGAGAGGGTTGCGCCTCTCCCTTTCTCCATTAAATGTGTGTTGGATGTGCTAGCTGGCTGGCATGCTGCTGACATGGAGCGATGCTCCTGCATCACACATCATTTCACTTGGTTTTATTTCCATTTGCTTCCCGATTTGTAACTGTGTTTGTAATGGAATTCATCTGTTTGTTAGATGCTCTGTTTCTGGACAGGTTATAGGTTGTTTCTTGCAGAGATATGAAGGTTTAGAATTCATCCTTGCTAGATGCTCTGTCCCAACTATCTCTTTCCACTGATTTATGCTTGGAATTCACTCATTGCTAAGTGTTCCTTGCATTTTTCTATGTTTTCTCTTTATTCTGCTGCCATACCTTTTATAAATCCTTCCCTCTGTAATCAACTTCTATCTCGCCTCCGCTCCATGGATTTCCATTTCCGAAACACTCTTATTACTTTCTTGATCATTTGACTCCATGTCAAATGGACTACTTTCCAGTCCAAACCATCAACCCTAAAACCCCAAAACTCTATGTTACCCACAAATCTGCCCACTGTTAAGCTTATTGAATATCCTATTATGACATATTTTCGAGAGATCCCTCTTGGGTTGGAAGGGGCACTTTCCAATCAAAAGTGGTTCGAGGTTATCTCAGAATTTACTTGCATGAAACCCAAGTCATGTCCGAGTGACAAAATTTATTTCATTTAAAATGTGCTAAGGATTGGTTCTATTACAACCTAGAACCAACTCTTGTGACAACATTTTCTGGCGCCGTTGCCGGGGATGGAGGAAAGACGTTATCTTCCCTGGGATATGACAAAAAGTTCATATCTATTTCTTGATGGTGAACAAGGGATAGGCATTCAATTCGATATGATCATTCACCTGGCGACTCCTTGGTTCGAAGACTTTACATGATTCACTGACAACTCCACTGGTCTCAAAATGTCAGATTCATTCGCCGCTCGGATTGCTGCAAGGTTTGCTCCTTTGGACTTTGCAAATGTTTATGGTTTTCCAAACACTATTCCAGACATTAAAGTTTGGGAAGATGTCCTTCCTAAATTTGGAGAATATGCGGACGAA